>LPNX010708842.1:5433-155433 GCA_001517045.1 Pseudotsuga menziesii
CGGAGATTGGTCAGCATATCAATTTGCTTTTTCATACAAGAGATTTCAATGTGATTGCCCTTCAAACAGTATGAGCATTTGTTCATTTCACCTTTGTTTTTCTTCTTCTAGGTATTTTTCTTGGGACCTTGTTGATCCTCTGGAGACTGCTTCTTGTCTCTTCTTTGCTCAGGTGGATTTTTAGCTTTCTTTTTGCTTTTTGAATCCACCCTCGAATCTCCAGAAATCAAAGCTTGATCTTTGGATGGTTTGATGGTGCCCATCATCACCAGCTTGTCTTGTTCTTGTGTGAGAGATTCCATGAAATCTGCAAGGCTAGGCATCTTCCAGGTTCGAGCTGTGAGTTTTGTGGCATAGAAGGTCAAAACAAAGACTGATTAGTCAAGTCCTAGCTTTGAGAGGATGGCCAATACGAGCTGATCATCTTTATTTTCGATACCACACTGCTTCAGCTACAAAACTAGTGCTTTGAACTTGGAGAAATATAGCTGTAGGGATTCAAAGCTACTGGGACTCAGAGAAATCAGCTCATTTTCGATCTGATGTCCCCTCATCTCATCTGTCTTTCCAAAAAGATCAGAAATCTTCTCCCATACTTGATCCGGTGAAGTTAATCCATCGAGATGGAAAAGGAGGTCTCGGGAAATACTGAGACATAGGAGGCCATAAGGCTCATCTCTCCTGTTGTGCCATTTGATCTTCTCTACAGCAGCATTGGGCTCTGCTTCTGTAGCCATAGTCACCCTGTAGAGGCATTTCTCTCTCAACAAGATCTCCATCTCTGATTTCCATTCAAAATAGTTGAAGGGAGTCAAGATAGTTTTCTGTGAATCCATAGCTTTAGAAAATCTGTCCCGGCTGTCAGTAGAAGGCTCCTAGTCTTGATGTCAAACCTGCAAAACAATTTTTGAAGGAGAGTAACAACCTATAATGGCTCTGATACCATGTAGAAATTCAGGCCAGAAATAGATTACTTTTACCCACAACAATTATCAATTGATCATGCAAAATTGCTAACAATGGAGACTGAATATGGAGCTGTAACACAAAATTATATTAACTGAGTGTACAATAGCCAACCATATAATAACATAGGTTTCTGAATATATACAATACATCAAGATATCGAATGCATAAGGAGGCATCCAAAACTAGCATAAAGCAGGCTTACCCAAAATAGGCAAATCCCCCATAGGTGTAAAAAGCTGATCCCAAATCTGTCATGAGGCTCACGAATTGGCAAGGGCGCATGGGCAAGCTAATGAGTGGTGGAATGACAGCTCATACATGCTTTTTCATGGAGGAAAGAGTGGAGGATGAAAGGGGCAAAAAACAAGTTCACCTCACCTAGTCTTGCTTTCCTATGTGCCTTAAAACACTGAAAAAGCAGGCATTAAAGCAGAAAAAGCAGAAGGGCGCCTAGGAGGCCAGGAATAAAGCAGATTTGATTCCTAAGGCTTTCCCAAGTGCTACATGAGTCAAATATGGCAAGTTTGACCTCTATGGATAGGCAATTAGCAACTTGCACATGGTGGGACTCATGGACTAGGCAAATAAGACAAAAATAAATGAATTAATGTCTAAGTGGGTAATACTATGGGTTTTATTATTCTAACAACTTTTTCATATATGCAATTTCCAGGTGTTATTCTACATTTTAATAAAATCACGTTTCTTGCAATAAAGTTTATATCTTCAGTGATTTTCTCACCCAATGCTCATTGCAATGCAATTTATAGCTACTTTCCAATTTTATTGCAGCTAACTATCTTCGTTGTATCCAAATTTGATTCTATGAGTTGATGCATATTGTTAAGACCCTAATGAATCCATCCAATCTCTATATATGAAATTTGTGACCCTTTTGGGTTGTTTGGATCCACTTGGAAATATCTGAGTTGAGCAGTCCCAATTAGTGAACTTTTCTTCCAAGTCTTCCAACATCATCAAACTGCATCCAAACATTGTTAAATTGTATCCACTTCCATATCTACACTAGAATCCATTGGGTTCCACAAAATTCCTGTGGTTATAATCACCTCAGAGTCTTTGGCTTTGCCAAAGAGTTGACCTAGGTGCAATGTAGCCTAGAAAATGTACAACTGTCAAGGTTGGAAGTCTTATTTATATTTTTTCAGTATGTCTCAATTCTTTACTTTACCTCAGTACTAAGTTAAGGTGAATTTGGGAAGGTCTAACTGTGTTTGGAATCAATTCTACCAATTCTAGTTTTCAATTCTAACACCTAGTTTCAAATTTTCTGATTTAAATATTTGTGTTTGAGATAGTATCTACATAAGTATGATTGGGTATATTATAGTGGTATTATAGCATGGTCCTCTACACTTGTGAGTAGCAATACCACGTTCCTTAATTTCTCAGTGAATAAATATTTCACATTACATTTTCAAGTTTGCAGCTATGAAGTTAGTCCTAATCATTGAAGATGAATATTTTGTGCTGTGCCATATGTGGAAGGATAAATCATTTACATAGATGGAGTATTTATAAGATTTTAGGATGGTTAATTTAGTGAACAAATATACAATGAATACCATTGGGCTGAACCAAAGAAGGCTAGATCAAAATATGATTTAGCAAGGAGGACGATGGCTGTGAGAAATATGACTCATCAGTATAATGAGTACCTCTTTTTGAGGGAATATATTCGCAATAATATATCCTTCAAAGATTAATTTCAATTCCAGTATGAATTTTGGACCCAATATGTGAATGAGACCTTTTTCGAGAGTAGCAAAACATCAAGGGAAGAACCAAGTTGTTCCACTTCTTCAATAAAAGAAGAAGAAGAAGGAACCAAAGATGAAGCTTTGACAAAGCCATTTGTACATTCAAACATCATGAGGTTAATTGGTTTTTCTTCAAGACGAGTCTCCAAAAGTTATTATCCTAGTACCACTCAATATGGAGAAGCCTCAAGTTTCCTAGAACAAGATTGCAATGAAGTAGAATTAGCACCTAGAGATAAAAGAGAAGGCATGCACATAAATTCACTTCAATCAAATGAAGAAGTGAAGTACTAGAGTGAACCACAAGTTGCAAATGTGAGTCTTACTGTGGAATCCAATGAGGAAGAGAATTCTTGCACCAATATACTCTAAGAATAATATGAAGAGCAACCATGCACAACTGAATACCCAACAACCCATCATTATGTTGTTGGCAATGTGGGAGGTTAATTATCTTCCAGCTTATTTGTTGGTGATTTCCAGATCTTTGCAAAGGAGATTGATTCTATTGATGGTGGTGAGACATATTTTTGGATTATATCCAAAATAAGAAAATAAATCATATTTAAGGTCACCACTTGAGCTTCATAATGAAGCAAAATACAAGCCCACACCAGCTGTGTGTGAACCATAAAGTTTGGTGGAAGAGAAGGACACCATAGTTATACCACACAAGGAGGAAGATATGATGCAAAGGTATGATCACAATTTATTTTTTTGTATTCCCTTGTGTCATAATGAGGTTGGGGTTGTTTCAAGGAAGAAATTTGTCATGGTAGAGCCCTCTAGTATTGAGACTGGAATTTCTTGTGTTTAAGTAGTAAGAAGTGAGAGGGATAGATTGTTGGATGGGAGTCTGCATTATTCTCACATGATGGATGGGCTCATATGGGGAAATGCACATATTATTTTCAAGAAGACATGGAGTGACTTAGAGATATTACTCCTAGTCACTGAAGAGAGGATGTTGCAAGTGTTGTCAAGGAATTATGGTGCACACAAACTTGTTGAGGATATTACGAGAAGGACACAATTAGTGGAAGGGAAAATATGTACTACTGAAAGTGTCACAAGTGTCCAATTGTGAATCATAAAATAAGCACTTGAAAATATGAACTCGACTTTCTTGTAACTATTCATGGACCAGGATCTTGAACTCAAACATGTAGAAGAAAAGGCCTCCTGGAGGTAGAGGACCTACGTATGGAGTTGGAGGGATCACATACTTCCTCTTACACCACAACCAATAAAAGATATATGGATAGTAACACTCATTATTTGATGGAGGAACCTCATGAGATGTTTGAACATGAAAAGGAATTAGATTTGCAAGTGTTTGGAAAAAGCAATCTCATGGAGGATGCAAGCAAAGCACTTGATTTGATGCAGAAAAATCATGAGTTGACCTTAACGGTGGAAGAATTTGCTTGAAAAGAGGTAGATGATTACATTTCACATGATAAACAAGCCAAAGTTTGTATTCATCCATGGATCAGGTGGATATATACATAACAAATATGGAGATTCATTGAGGTAAATAATCTTTTTGCTTCTGTGATAATTTTTTTTGGTTTTGTTAATATTGTCATACCATGTGAGCAGGGGTAAGGGTATGCATGGTAGCCCTTGGATACTTTTAGTACACATACATCTATGGATTGGGTGTAAAATTACATGGAAGATTTGGAACTACCATGTAAGAGAAAATCATCTTGCATACAAATCTTGTTGGATTTAATAGAGCATGCAAGCAATGAACTTGTGCTAGAAGAGATCCAAACATTGTTGGATCAAATGACAAATAATTTCATATTCTTTGAAAGTGATGGAATTACATTAGGGCTATGTGATCCTAGAGGGAAAGCTAGATATGATTCCCAAAATTCTATTCATATGGATTAGTGGTTGATTTTCCTACAGGGTAACCCTTATGATAAATGGACACACTATGTTCTTGCTGGATGGTTTGGGAGTCTTCACAAGACTCTATGTGTTGACGCTATGCACTATAGAGAAGGATATCATGAAAAGGTTCTCAACAACTTCCCCCCTCGTACACCTCCAGACAAAGAATATGAGCACCTACTTGAATGGGTAAGTGTGGTACAATCCTATAATTTTGTTTCTTCATATAAGGAAAATGGAAATAATGTAGTAGCATGTGCATTTCTTCCTTTAATAGAAGATCTGTTTGCTTGGAAAGTTCAATTAATGGTGGAGTCTTCTAAAAATCAATTTGCATGTGAGCCTTTGAATGATTGGATCCAAGATGAGAAACATGAATACATGAATGAATTTATCCATTTAGCTCCAATATCATCCCCAAGGAAATAGGTTGTGTGGGATGCCCAAGATTTACTCCTAACCACGTCCTCTCTTAAAAAGTGGGTAATTTATCAACAAAGGTTCGCTCTATCCTACATGCATGTCAAGAGATCGAATGGTGAATGTCAAAGGAATATAGAGGCATCATCTAAACCAAATAACAAAATAATTCCTTTAGTATTCAATTTCATCCAAAGTCACTATGATATAGAAAGGAACTGAATTTCTTAGGAACGAGATATTATCCAAGTTTGATCATGTTCACTTTGTCCATCATCAAATTTGGATGGGAGAAGAAGTTAAGCAGGAAATAATTCTTGGTTGTCAATATGGCAATTATGAATTTATTTTCATGGCCATTGGCTTGATCCATGCACCCATTGCTTCACATCCTTACATGAGGAGAACATACAACAAGAAACTTGGTGAGTTTGTATTTGCTTCCATTGATAGCACTATGATTCAATGTAGGATGTTGGAGAGTCATTGTCTTTGGAAGTTGCATTGTACACTTGGGTAGAACCATAATTGTATCATAAATTGATTGAATGCGAAGATGGATGGATTAGGATAATATATCTTGATCTTATGCTTTATAAAGGAAATATTGGTGCCTACATAAAGAGGATTTGGCGTACATTAATTTGTTTGGCCCTTTTCCAAAGATGTGACCAAGATAAGTGGAGCCATTGGGTGTGATGCACCTTGTAGAGGATCTCTCCATTTGATGAAAAATATGGTTTTCCAAGTTAGGAGAGGAGTTTCTTGTTGGGATGAGAACCCATGAAAATTTCTCAAAGGAATGAAGGAAGTAGTGACATGTTTCCCCATGTTTTCCTTCCTAGATTTTTCTCCATCACTTTTGCTCGAGGATGATGCTTTGGGAGTAGGAGAATGATTGGATTTAATGAAGAATGGAAATCTCATTGATTATGAGAGAAAGTTGTTTCTAACCCATGAGACACACTATTCTATCCATAACAAGAAGATTCTAGCCATCGAGCATGCATTGGCTAAGTATGGAACTTACTTAAAAGGAAGCGAGCTTGGGGTCAAGTTTGATCACAATTGTCCAAGGAAACATTTTGACACAAGAGAAGATTTATGGAAATATTAAAAAAGGGGTCATATATTATGGAGGAGAGATTCATAGGAATCTTAAGACAGCCTTGCAACAACATTTTGGAGGCAGTGCACGTGTTCTTCATCACCATTGCTTTCATTTGCTTGAGGACAAACAATTTTGGGAGGGGGGGACTATATTGTCCCCAATTTTGATAGAACCATGGAGAAAACACTATACCTTTTGATCCCCATGGGTTATAGTGGAAAATTAGATTATTCAATAAGGGGTTTAAGTTTGGTCTATAATTAATTTAGAATTTTTAAAATATGATGCAGGTTCCCAAATTTTATTATTTAATTATTAATTAATTGTTTGATGAGTTGGAATTACATAGGTGCCCCATGAGGACACAAAGTAGATTAGGAGGACCTTATTGGTTGTATTTTACAAGGAAATTGGAAGAGAATAAATAAAGTGGTAGAATGTATGAAATCAATGAAAATCAAGAAAGTGGCAGAAAGCAAGAAAAGCAAGAAAAGCAACACAAAGCAGAAAGTCATAAGTTTTCTAAATTTTGCACTCAAGAAGGAATGCTAAATGCAAAAAGAATTAAAAGGATTTAGGAAATATTCAGAGGATAATTTTAGCCAGCGAGGATGCATTAATGGAGTCATTTTGGTCAATATGCAAGTGCAACTTGCCAAAGAAGCCACAAATCTTCACAAATTTGAATTTCAGAAAAGGAAGGCTCTGGAATGAAGGAAAAAAAAATAGAAAGTGTTAATAAAAGGAGTATGATCCTAAATAAATAATATTTTATCATTCTTTTCATTTGGATTGAGATCACTAATCTTTCAAATACTTGGGAGATGTGCCCCTTGTCACCGGTTTGGAGATGTGCCCCTGCTGTACATTGTGTTAGTTGATTCTTCAGCTAGAGTTTGAGGAGGATGGAATTCAACCATTGTCATTGAGTTTATTGAAGGTATTCAAGTTTTATTGTAGGTATCTTCATTTCACTTCATATATAAATCACTTCTATTCAAGCACATTATTTCTCTTTCAGCATGTAAATGTAATGGTTGCATTGTGCCTTTTGTACTACTATGTATTTGTCCAAGGATGAGCACATCTTCATGAGTAATTTATGATAATTTTTCAGATCTATAATGTACACGTGTTATTATTAATTTTAATAATATCATATTGATTGCAATAAAGTTTCTATCTTCAATGATTTTCTCACCCTATGCTCATTGCAATGCAAATTCTAGCTAGTTTCTAGTTTTATTGCAGCTAACTATCTTCCTTCTATCCAAATTTGAATTTTTCAGATGTTGAATATTTTTAAGACCCTAATTAATCCATACAAATCTCTACATAGGAAATTTGTGACCCTCTCAGTTTGTTTGGATCCACTTGTAAATATCCTAGTTGAGAAGTCCCAGCTAGTGTACTTGTCTTCCTAGTCTTTCCAACATTGTCAAACTGAATCCAAAACTAAGAATAATTGTTTTCCTATTATTTTGGGGTAGATACAAGCTAGCCACCTCCATATATACACCAAAATCCATTTCCTTCCACATACGTCCTGGGGTTATTTCCTCAGAGTCTTTGACAAAGGGTCGACCCTATTAGAATTAATGTGCCATTGATTTTTAGCCAATGAGTGCCATTAGATTTTATTTATTATGCATTTTAAAAGGAATGAATAATACCCACTAAAAAAAACAAATCTCATAGGAAACAAACAAGTATTGCTCAGTGTAATTACAATATAAACTTCATTAATCCCAACAGTCACTACAACAATGTTACATAAATGAGAATTCAAATCATGTGGATAAGATTCAAATATATCAACTCAACATCACTGAATGACTAACTAGAAGTGTCTAAATCACTATCAGAGTTCACTACCGTACCTCCATATGTCTAATTCAGTCTCTCCATCAGTTATAATTAGTTAAACTAGTTGAATTGATGTGGTAGGTGAGAAGTAGGTGAGAATTGGCGCCTTCCCACATGCAGCCATGAAATACTGGCGCTAACTAAACTGGAGGACATATAACTAGAGCATATCTTAGCTTGAATAGTTACCAACTACCAACAACTAAAGGAGGTTGGTGGCGGCACTCCTAGTGGCTCCTAAATTGTAGGGATTGGTCTAGGATGCACATAAACTAATGCATGAAGGTGCAGTCAGTTGTAGTTAGCCTCTATATGTGTCCCCACACTCTAGTGACTAGTATACATGGACCCATTAGCCCAAGTGGACCCAATAATAACTAAATGACTCCTAAGTTAGGAAAATATAATGTAATAGACCAGTTTGGACAAGGGAGTATTATAATCCTAACACCCCCCATGAATCCTAACTTGGAAAACTGTGGGCCCTGGAAACAAGGATAAAAGTCACCCATATACAATCTAAAATAATAAAAAATGTTGCTTAATAAATCGAGGAAATAAGGGAAAACCTCATGGGAAAACCCCCCTCTCAAGATAATCAGTGAATCAGGATGAATGAGAGTGAATGGATCACTCCTAAAATATTATATTCTTTCCAAAATATACAAATATTCATAAAATAAAATATCATGAAATTCATAAAAGAATACTGACATCAAATCCCCAACAGAAATTTTGAAAGAGATTTTTGGTACTTGTTTTTTCACACCAAAATTGATGAGAACATCTACAATTATTATTGTAGGCTCTTGAACCTTAAAAATTGAACCAAATAATATCATATAAGATCCAAATAATTTCATATCATATCCAATAATTTGGAACAATGGTTCCAAGTGCTCCACCGAAATGGTAGATGCACAGTCTTCTCCCTTTTCAACAAAATTTTGAATATTGGTGCATGCAATCATGTAGGAATTTGGTGGAAGTTCAAGATCAAAGAGAGTGAATGGATCACTCCTAAATCCTGATATTTCTTCCAAAATATCCAAATATTCACAATATATAATATCATCAAACTCATGAGAGAAAACTGACATCAAATCACCAACATCAATTTTGAAAGAGACTTTTGACACTTGAATTTTCACACCAAAATTGATGAGAACAACTACAAGTATTAATGTAGGCTCTTGAAACTTAAAAATTGAACCAAATAAGATCATATCATATCCAAATAAATTGATATCATATCCAAGAATTTGGAATAAATCCAAGTGCTCAAGTGATATTGTAGATGCACAATTTTCTCCTTCTTCAAAACTTTGAGTATTGGTGCATGCAATCATGTAGGAATTTGTTGGAAGCTCTAGATCAATGAGAGTGAATGGATCACTCCTAAAATATGATATTATTTCCAAAATATCCAAAGTATCACTTTTCTACACACTAGCAACATCATTAGAGAGAGAGAAATCAAATTCCTCTTCATTTTCTGAAACAATCACTGGTAAACTATGCACATAATTTAAAATAGAAGAATCACCGGAGAATGTTTGCATAGAATGGAAGGAGAGTTTTTATTAAAAACAGAGATTCAATTGTCTTATTTTGGATCAGCCATATGACAATATGAGATATCATATATCTCATAAACTTCTAGAGCATCAAGAGAATAATTCACTCCAAGGAGACTTTCTTCATTTCGAATTGACTGTGTGGAAGATTATGCTTCTTCTTCATCTTGAACATCTTCATCAGAGAGAGTAGAGGCCGATAATTTTGAATAAAGAACTCTTTTTGTACTGGGTGTGCTCTCCAAATTTCTATAATGATCCTCATTGTGCTTGCCAATTTTTCTATCCATTTCGGTCCAGAGATCCTTTGGGTATTCAAAAACATCTATAAGGTAGCACAAGCTTGGAGAAAAGGCCCCAGATATTGATCCAAAAGTTCTATCGACATCATTTATCCATTCATTCTCATATTCATAAGACTCTTTACCAAGCCTAATAGATACCTCATAGATATCTTGTCTCTTTAGAGATAAAATCATCTTCAATTTCCATTCTGAATATCTTGTGAATGGAGTAAGAAGAGGAACTGATAATATTGAATCCATATGAAGTTGTACCTGCAAAATATCACTACAAAAACAAAAAAAATTCACACTATGTTATAATTAAGCCTTCCATATTAACATGTGCACTTTCTTTGTTAGGATTATATTCCTCCCTTGTCCAATTTGGTCAATCATGTCTAAATTAGGAGTCTTTTCAGTCCATATTTAGTCACTAGCATCATTGGGTCCACATGGCCTAATTGGGCCACATGTACCAGTTACTAAAGTGTGGGGAACACTAATTGAGGATAAATACCACTAATTCACTTTCATGCGTCATTTTAGGAGCCTCCTAGACCAATCCCTACAATTTAGGAGCCATTGGGAGTGCCAGAACCAATCTCCTTCAATTGAGTTCAGTTAGTGACTAGTTAAGCCTAGTTGGGAGTCAGTTAGCACCAGCCATTGATTTATTGCATGTGGGAAGGTGAAATTCCTCACCTACCACATTCATTTAGGCTAGTTAACTGATTCTAACTGATTGGTGCACTGGTTGAGGCAACTGGGGATAACTAGTTGAGCTCCGATAATAATTTAGACATGTCCAGTTATCCATGCAGTTAGGTAGAGTCAATTAATTCGAATTCCTCTTTCATGCATTTGAATTTATTGGTTATTAATACTAGTGTATTACATTGTAATTAATTATCCAATTAATTTTTGATTAACGAAAGCATTCACAGCTGCAAGCCATTTTTTGCACTGTTTCATTCTTCAATTACTGAGTAAAATTGCCTGATCTATTTTGTGAGTTGTGTGTTGATCCATAGATCTATGTGTTCAATTTTATAAGGTATCAAAGCCTTGGTAGGACAAGGCACTTCTCCTACTACAAATTCATACTTGGATCAAATTTTTTTTTTGAGCAAAATTGCTCCTTCCAACACTGCACCAGAAGCGACAAGTTTACCACAGAAATCCTAAGCAAAGGAATTGTTGATCAAGCTTGCTTGATTAACTAAGATGGGTGTGATGAAAAATTGAAAAGTGCATTTTGTTCGACCTTATGGTGCCCCTTTTTTTCTTTTGTAGGTACATCTTCGAATGGATTCATCAGTTCCTCTTCTCACCCCATTCACAAGCTATTCAGAATGGAAGTTGAATATGATTGCATCTCTCAAGAGACAAGATCTCTATGAGGTGTCTATTGGAGTTGGTAAAGAGTCTTATGATAATGAGAATGAGTGGCTAAATTATGGTGATGCAGCCTTTGGAGCAATAGGTCCGCCCCTTTGTCCTAGCTTGCGCTACCTCATTAAATCTGTTGAATACCCAAAGGATCTCTAGAAAAAAATGGACAAAACCTTTGGAAAGCATAGTGAGGATCATAATAGCACTTTGGAGAGCACACCCAACACCACAAGAGTTATTAATCCAAAATTCTTGGCCTCTACTCTCTCTGTTGAAGTTTTTCAAGATGAATAAGTAGCATAATCTTCTACACAGTTAATTCGAATTGAAGAAAGTCTCCTTGCAGTGACTCCTTCTCCTGATGCTCCAGATGTTTGTGAGATATTTGATATCTCATATTCTCATATGGATGATATAGAAGAAGACATTTGAATCTATGATATTGAATAAAAACACTTCGGCACTTCTATGCAAACGTTTTCTAGTGATTCTCCATTAAATTATGTGCAAAATTTGCCAGTGATTGCTTCCGAAAGTGAAGAGGAATTTGATTTCTCTCCCTCTAATGTTATTGATGGTGTGAAGATAAGTAATACCTTGGATATTTTGTAAAAAATATCAAATTTTAGGAGTAATCCATTTGCTCTCCTTGATCTATATCTTCCAGCAAATTCCTACAGGATTGCATGCACCAATATTCATAATTTTGAAAAAGGAGAAAACTGTGCATCTACCGTCTCGATGAGCCATACTTTTGGATCTGATATGAACTTTATTTGATATGATATGATATTATTTTTATCTGATCTGATATTAATTTTTCAATATTTCAGGTTCATGAGCTTTCAGTACTGCTTGTAGTTGTTCTCATCAATTTTGGTGTGAAGAAACAAGTACCGCAAGTTTCCTTCAAAATTGTTGCTGGGGATTTGATTTCATTCCACACTTTTGGATATGATATGAAATTATTTGGATCTGATATGATCTTATTTGGATCTGATATGATATTATTTGGTTCAAATTTTAGATTCCAAGAGCTTTCAGTCATGCTTGTAGCTGCTCTCACCAATCTCGGTGTGAAAAATCAAGTACCACAAGTCTTCTTCAAATTTGTTGCTGGGGATTTAGTGTGAGTTTCCTTTTATGAGGTTGCTGATATTTAATTTTGTGAATAATTAGTTATTTTTGAATCTATATCATATTATTAATCTCAAGCATTCGCTCTCCACAATCCCACGGCTTCTCTACCTTTGGTCACATGCTCATCTCCTCACAGAACTAGTAAAGAGGAATATATTCGACATCCGCCTGGACACTTGATCCTAACACTTGGGGATGATTTTAACACTCATGGTTTTATGTTCAAGGCTGAAAAATATCAGTTTCTTTAGTGTTCTTCACATGGTTCAAATCCTCAAGCACCTTTTCTCTCTTATTAGTTGATTTCAGTTGCTCTACATGGGTCCCGTTTTCATCCAGCAACTGTCTATATTTCTGATTTAGTTGAGCATATTATTCTTCTTCCAAAGAGGAATATTCCTCCAGACATAATGATGGAGAATTTCACATTCTAGACCCTAGGATACCTATGCAAAGAAGAATCAGATTGATCTTGATTCTACCTGCTTAGTTTGAGGAGGGCTTTTTTCCCATGTGGTTTTTTCCTGGTTCCTTGTATTAAGAAATTACTTTGCTTTAGCTGTAATGGGTGACCTATGGTCTTAGTTACTAGGGCCCACAAATTTTCCAAGTTATAATTCAGGGGGGGTGTTAGGATTATAATCCTCCCTTGTCCAATTTGGTCAATCATGTCTAAATTAGGAGTCCTTTTAGTCACTAGCATCATTGGGTCCACATGGCCTAATTGGGCCACACGTACCAGTTACTAAGGTGTGGGGAACACTAGTTGAGGCTAAATACCAGTGAATGCACTTGCATGCATTAGTTTAAGATCCTGCTAGACCAATCCCTACAATTTAGGAGCCACTGGGAGTGCCAAAACCAACCTTCTTCAGTTGAGTTCAGTTAGTGACTAGTTAAGCCTAGTTAGGAGTCAGTTACATTCAGTTAGCACCAGTTATTGATTGATTGCATGTGGTAAGGTGAAATTCCTCACCTACCACCTCCAGTTAGTCTATTTAAATGATTCTAACTGATTGGTGCACTGATTGAGGCAACTGGGGCTAACTAGTTGAGCTTTGATAATGATTTAGACATGTCCAGTTATCCATGCAGTTAGGTAGAGTCAATCAATTTGAATTCCTCTCTCATGCATTCGAATTGACTAGTTATTAATAACAATGTATTACATTGTAATTTTACTTTTTGATTAATGAAACCATTCACAGCTGTGAGCCATTTTTTGCACTGTTTAATTCTTCAATTACTGAGTAAAATTGTCTGATCTATTCTGTAAGTTGTGTATTGATCCATATATCTATGTGCTCAATTTTATATTATCAGGGTCTGTAACGCCCGTAGATACTTCTCTGAATGAATCCAGATTTAGAAATGCACACTTTGCAGGACTGATGTGGAAAACTAGCTGCTTCTGGTGTACAATGGAGATCAGACAAACTCGAAGCTTGCATGAGGAGGCTCTGATACCATATTAGAATTAATGTACCATTTATCTTCAGGCAATGAGTGCCATTAGATTTTAATTATTATCCAGTGAAAAGGAATGAATAATACCCACTGAATAAAACAAATGTCAGAGGAAACAGACAAGTATTGCTCAGCATAATTATAGTATAAAATCCATTAATCACAACAGTATACAACACTGTTACATAAAGGAGAATTCTAATCACGTGGATAAGATTCAAATATACCAAATCAACATGACTGACTGTCTAACTAGAAGTGTCTAAATCACTATCAGAGTTCACTAGCCTAACTCCAAATGTCTAATTTAGTCTCTCCATCAGTTATAATCAGTTAAACTAGTTGAACTGATGTGGTAGGTGAGAAGTAGGTGAGAACTGGCGCCTTCCCACATGCAACCATGCAAGACTAGGGTTAAATGAGCTGGAGGAAATCTAACTGAATATAACTGGAGAATATATTTTCTTGACTAGTTACCAACCACCAATAACTAAAGGAGGTTGGTGCCGACACTCCCAGTGGCTCCTAAATTGTAGGGATTGGTCTAGGAGGCACATTAACTGATGCATGAAGGTGCAGTCAGTTATAGTTAACCTCTATCTATGTTCCCCATACTCTAGTGACTGGTATATGTGTCCCCATTATCCCAAGTGGAACCAATGGTACTATTGGACCCAACAATAACTAAATGACTCCTAAGTTAGGAAAATATAATCTAATAGACCAGTTTAGACAAGGGAGGATTATAATCCTAACAGACCCAAGCGTGATGTAGCCCAGAAAATATGTAGCTATTGAGGTTGGCAGTATGATTTATATTTCTACAGTATGTCTTAATTATGTACTTTACCTTAGTATTGAGTTTGGGTGAATTTGGGAAGGTTTAAATGTGTTTGGAATTAATTCTGCCAATTCTAGTTTTCAATTCTAGCACCTAGTTTCAAGTTTTCTGATTTAGATCTTTGTGTTTGAGATAGTATCTCTAGAATTATGATTGGGGATATTACATAATATTACTATGCAAAATCACCAATCCACTAGATTTTCTTTCTCATTAAGCAAGAAAGAGTTCTTTTACAAAATGGGTTAGGTAAAAGCCAAAAAGTTTTTTTGTATTCTTCCTAACTTTACTTTGTAGCATTTACAAAGTAAGTCCTTAGAGAATCTTCAAACTCCTTTTTATTAGTTATGAATTTTGAGGTCATTAATGATTTATCTTATTTGAGCCTCACTTTTCTATGAAAAGAAACAAAATAAAATTACATATTACATTTTTTAAAGGGGAGTAGTCCCTTTTGACCTCATAAATGAGTCCCACAATTCAAAATCATACATGGTAATGTTGATTTGATGTGGTCTAAAGAGCCTCAAAGAAACTCCATGTGTCATTGCTTTCTCATTTATAATAGACAACCCTCTACTAAAGGATATATTACATGAAGTCATTGGATGTAACTCACGAGTAGGAACTGACATGTGTCTTTCCAATACTTAGGAGGTGACCTATGGAAGTCCCTTGATGATCACATCATTGTCATCCTTTATCTTTCTTAAGTTAGTTTTCCTCTATTATTTAGGCATGGTATCATTCATGGTACCTAGATATGGGATTTGACATATTTCCATTACCTTAGCTGCCCTTCGATGCATCCTTTAACAATATTTCTCAACGTATCAACTTATTTTTGTAAATATAGTCCATCTTTCTTACAATTGGTGATGGTGGAATATTCAAGACGAGTTTCTTGAAGAGTCCTCCTGGGAAGGTTTGAGGGTGTCTATTTACCTCTTGTTTCCAAGTGATTATGTAGTCTATATTAAACTTGATAGCGTCGATCTCACAGCCCTTTTTATTGGCTACCTCTATTACAACTTTTAATCTCAATGCGATATTTTGCAATTCTTGGATTTTCACTATGACTTGTTCCCGCATATGAAAAAATTATTGTTCCATGAAGGTAGCACACATCTAAAATTACGATATACTATGTTTCTCACTTTTATAACTTTCTTCTTCATATTTTAATGTTTCCTTTTCATCCTATCAGCTTTGTACTTGGGATGCTAATGTTCCCTTTCCATCCTCCAAGATTTCTACTCAAGAAATCAATGTTTCTTTTTCATCCCATAGGATCTCCACTTGAGTTGCTACTATTTCCTTTTCAGCGAGTAGTGCATCATAATTGTGTCACAATTCTACTACCTCCCTTCAAGATCCTAAGATTTGATCTTCTAAAAGGAAAACCTTTCTCCATGCCCTTCCAATATCATCATTCAACTTTTTCATGTTAAAATTAGTAGCCATGGAAGTAGCAACATTTTTTGAGACCACAAGAGTGGGAACTTTATATGTTCCTATGCGTATTTGTGTTTCGACATTTATCTCCATTTTTTTTGCATTGATAACTTCAATTTATTATGAGTTCTTTGAATGATTTTATGTTTTTGTTTTTAAAAAAACAAAGGAAATTAGTTGGGCCACAAATTACTCCTTAGATGGTGTTTATAGGCATATTCCTAATTCCTTTAATGGGAAGTGTCCATCGGTAAGAAAGACATTTGTACTTGTAGCGGCTATCTCTACATCCATGTTTTGTGCACCATTAAACTAAACTTATTTCGATTGTCTTTGTTCCTCTTCATCCTTTTTTTCTGGATTTATGCTAGCTTTTATTTCTCTTGCCACTCTTTCTCTTCCTATTACTTCTTTCTTAGAGCTTCATCCAAATATCTATCCTCTTGTTCCCTCTCATGGGATTCTTCTTGGCCCTGCTCATAAGTTTTCCTCTTCTATCTTCATCCAATTTTCTTTGTGATTCTTCTATATGATTCTAAATTTCCTCTATTTTCCTATAAGACTTTTTCTGGGCCTCCTCCTATGCTTGATTTCCTTTCTTTCTTTTCTCAATGGAATAATTTCATGAGGCCAATATTTTTCCCTTTTTCATTCTTCTACACAATTCTTCGATATTTTTGTCCCGTCTAAAGATCTCTTCTCCCACAGATAATTAATCAGTGTAAGGCCAGTTATACTTCATAGCTGAGCAATGATTAAGCACCTTATTCTTATTGTAATTCCGTCTAAACTTTTCCTTGACAAAATGAAATAAACTTAGATCCTTTATTAACTCCTTATATTCCTTTACTCATGCCAACTTGTAATCTTCTATAACTATGGGAAAATGTGTTAAAAGAAATGTAACTTCAGAAGATATTCTATTGTACTTTTATGTTATTCCTCCATTCAGAGTTGTCCTTGATGTAATTAGTCTTGTAAAAGTCATGAGGTGAAACCTCCATTGTAAGTCAGGGAAATAGTACCCAAAAAATTATTTTATAAATATTATTTTGAGTCTTCCAAGGTAGGTATTCCCCAATTAGAGAACCTAGCTGACCTAGTTAGGTAATTGAGTCACTCACATGATGAAAATAAATAGGTGAGGCACCTCCATCATTTGGAAACACTTCTCACTCAAGCATTGCACAAGAGAGAGAGAGAGAGAGAGAGAGAGAGAGAGAGAGAGAGAGAGAGAGAGAGAGAGAGAGAGAGGAAATATACTATGGANTTTCCTTGGGATCTTACACTATACTTGGTCGAATTCTATGTTGAAGAAGTTTTGTTGGGTTTCCTAGGATAAATCTCTATGTTCTTTTGTGTGGATGTGCTTGTCTTTCTTTTAGTGATCCTTTGCTTATGGTTATGATGTTATGATGCTAAATGTTTTTAATATCTTGTATAACCATAAAAATTATAACATGACATTAGATCCACCCTAAAATAAGTATTTGTGCAGCTAAAACACTGCTACACTTATAACTACTAGATATTAGGGTTTCATGCTTGAAAACCCTAAAAGGAAAAATATAGTCATCATGGAAATTTCGATATAACTTAAGTTTGGCGAAGGATTAGGAGTTGAAAATTTTACATGTCAAAGATGAGGTCTTGATGTACCTTGTGTGTGAATTTCAGCCTCATATCGCTGTATTGTAGGAGATATGATCTTAACCTCAGAGTTCCAACCTCTTCCAGAATTAAGTATTAAACATGTGACCTAGGGAGAATTTTTATATCTAGGGTTAAGAAGGTCCAAATAAAATTTCTAAACATGTTGTATATATGGAAAAGACTATAGTTTCTGTGGTGCGAGTTTCAGAACCCAAAGTTAAAACAATGGCACATGGAAGTTCGTACAAGATCTCAAAGCTGAATCAATACTCAAATAGTTCACCTTGGGAAAATTAACATAAGTTCTACTTAGTGAATCCAATACTGCTATAACCTATGGAGTTGGAAAGAAGATAGATCAATATATCTCAGTACAATTTTTTTGACCTTGAGGAGTAGGAATTTCAATATAGATACAACATAATCAAGATTAGATAATTTTGTAGAATAAATTGGAGAAACTAGGGCTTCATGTTATGGGCATTTCCCTCCACCGATCAGTTGAAAAATGAGGACAATCCAACTCTCCATAGGAGAGAGAATATTTATATGGAAGAATATTCTAGTTCTATGGATTTTTAAATTTTTACCTAACACTACTGCCAGTAAAACTAAGGTGTCAGATATTTTTCAATTATGTCGACAGTTTTTGGAAAAGGAGTATGCTGCTCAACTCCCCTTGAGGGGACACATATTTCTATCCAATAATATCTAAAAGTTACCTTAGTTGAAAAATTATGGTTTCTTTGTCAAATCCTAGGTCCACCAAAAGTGCTCTTCCAGAAAATATTCCAAGCAAGTTTAAAGTTGAAGCAATCTCGTTGGTAAGTTTTATCATCTCTATTTCCATTCGAGGTTCTCATTTTTATCATGATGACAAACAATACCAATCTTGAGGGAAAGGTTGAAGAATCTAAGAACTTATGAGCATGGAAGTATAGAGTGATTCTCATACTTGAAGAAGCATGACTTAGAGAACTATGTTAAAGGAGAAGTTGCAGATCTAGAGGGAGATGAAGACAAAGCAAAGCACAAGAAGAACTTCATTAATTACAAGAGGATTATTTCTGTCTCTATCAAATACCATTTGATATCATATGAAGCATCCTAAGGAGATGTTTGATGTAATGAATAGCTTGTACAAAGTAAATAACATCAACAGGAATATGACCTTGAGAACTAAACTCAAGGATGTGAAGATGTAGATGTCAGAAGGCATGCAATCTTACTTCACAAGGATCTCTTAGATCAAGGAGCAATTAGAATCCATTGGAGACAATGTTGAAAGAAGTGGAAGTGGATATTACAACCTTGAATGGTATCCCAAGTTCATGGGAATATTTCATTCAAGGGATTTGTTCTAGAAGGAAGCTCACCTATGGAGGAATGCATGTAAGAAGAATCCCGATTGATAGAAAAAGAAGAAGAGATGGATGAATATGACAATCAAGCCCTAACAACTCATGCCAAAGAGAGAATGAACAAGAAGGAATAAAATCTCACAAGAATAAAATTACTTTAGAAGAAGGACCTCTCATATCTCAGATGTTTCACTTATGATGAGAAAGGACACTTTGCGAAATAATGTCCCAAGAAGAAAGAATTAAAAGATGCTATGATTGAGGAGCATCGATCGATCATTAAGAATGATGTTTGAATATGATTTTGAGACTTGAAGGGAAGTTTTTAATGTCTTCGAAGTAGATCTACAATATCAAGCATAAACATATGGACGTATCAAGAGATACAAAGCAAGGTTTGTGGTTTATCTCAAAAAGAGGGAGTTGATTATGGAAAGACAATAATCTCGGGTCTAGACACACCTCTTTGGTAGTGGATGTTACTCTAGATAGTTAGTCTACTCAAAGAAGAGGACATATCGAGCAACCTCCAGGATTTGGGACTCTCTACAGAGAACCACATATGCATAGAAGTCTTTGGACATGGTCAAAAGACACCCATGGGATACCACATACATTTACATGAAGAGATTAAGGATCACCTTGAGTGATGGAGATATAAAGCTTTACTACAAGATTGAATATGGAATCCTACAAAGGATGAGAAGCTCATATACAGGTGCAAGATAAAATTGAAACAAAGTTCTAGATGGAGGATCTTGATATCTAGAGACCTTGAGAGGTGACATAGATGTATACACAAAATATTAGCAGTAGAGGAGGCCACTTGTCACTCCAGTGTAGAATGTACCAATGCAGAGAGTAAAATATACAGATAGAGGATGGTGCTCGAATTTAGAGGGAGTGACTATAGTATATCTCATAGATAAAGAATCTTGACATGATCCTTAAGATTAGAGGTGTGACAAAATATAAAGGATATTTTTCCTTATCCAAGGAAAATATGCAGTTGAGATTTTAAAGAGGTCTGAGATCTTGGATTGCAAGTATATAGTTACATCGATGGGGTCGAACTTGAAGTTGCATCATGATCCTACTTCAGAAATAGTTTATAGGAAGAAGATTGGTTCATTGATGTAGTTGACTTACACGAGGTCAGATATTTGCTTTGCGGTGAATGCTTTGATCCAGTACATGGTGGAGCTGAGATGTATTCACATGGTTGTGGCAAAGCACACGGTGAGGTATTGGAAGGATACAATTGAGTATGGCCTTATATATGAGAGAGATAAGAGGATCTACCGACAAGGATACAACTAGATCCGATTGGGATGGTAGTGCTACAAATAGGAAGAGAACTTTAGGTTTCTACATCAGCTTAGAGCATAGCATTATTTCTTGTTTAAGATGGAAGTAGATGAATGTAGCACTAAGTACAACTAAGGCAGAGTATATTGCAACTTTTTTATCAATCTGTGATCTACTTGTAGGATTGTTCGATGACAACTTGCGTGTATTGTGACAACCAAATTTTAGTGAAGCATATGAAGAAGACTCTGAATCTACTAGAGTCAATGGAATTTTTATATCACATCATTGATGCATAATTTTCTTTCACAAAGAACCAACTAAGAATATAGCAAGGGAATATTCCTTAAGTGATGAGGAATATGTACTTTGATATAGAATAATTCTACCAATTAAGATGAAAATCACGATGTTATCCATTTCAACATTGGATAAGAAGGGATACATTTATAGTACACACAAATTCAACACCAATACACAATTCTATGTGATATATGGTTTAAGAATACTTTCCCAGTATTTCCGATCATGAGCAAGATAGGTACAGGTCCTCAGAATTAGATGATGAAATAGAGCACATTGTCAGAGATTCCAGTAATTCATGCAAGGATACAAATATCAAGAGAGAGTTTACCAAACAAACAAAGATAAGTATTTGAACTCTAATTTCCTATATATCTATTTTCTTAAATAATATCTAGTGTACATTGTTATGTTCCTAGAGTTAGGAAATGTATTATACATGTTACAGTGTTTGCATTGATGACCAATATACTACTAATATGCATGTGATGGGTAAATGGATTATGGTTCTATAAAACATTCCATTTCTACTTATCTATAGTGAAACCCATTTAATGACATGTTGGGAGTAGTGAATGCTCGTAATAATGTCTTGGTAAAGATGGTAGGCATCTAGAAAGTTACCATATGTATATGAAATATGGATGAATGTTGTATTGGATGAAATAGTTGCATGAATGTATGACATATATATTTATGCATAATAATTTATCATTATGAATATGTTTTTAAGATTATGAAAATTTTCTAACCATGAAACTATATTTGACTTGTAGGAAGGATCGTATGCAATCACCTATAAGAGAAGAACAGTGCAATTGCAGATGAATGATGAAGTTGCAGGTGCACAAGAGAAGAATGATGAAGAGCAAGTGAAAAAGAACAAATTATGCTAGTTTTTTTAGATCTTATTATCTTAATTAGGATCTTTGTTTGAAATAATAACAAGTATAACTAGATGCATCAGATATAACATATAAATAAGACACAAAGATTTTCACTAGGGAAACCATAAAGGAGAAACAATCGCAAACTTCCTCAGAATAGTACAGTCACAAAGTTTGTGTCATAAGATGATCAATCCCAGTAATAAGAAGTATTTAAAAACTATCTATCTCTCCTCCCTTATCTCTCTCTCTCTCTGTCTCATGAAAACTTGAGTGAGTGTCAGGTGTGTATAAATGAGGGAGGGTGCCTCCCTATTTATACTTATTAAGTGACTGAAATTTGACATGATTGGGCCGACCTGTTTCACTAGTAGGGCCGATTTCTCCTAGAGAGACTCCAAATACACATTACATGATGTCACACTGGGGACTATTGCCCCAATTTGCAAAGAAGGTTATACCTCAAGGTATAGACACAATAAAGACATCCCAAAAGGAGGAAAATATATAGTCAACAGTGGTACAATAACATACAATGATAATGTACATAAAATATCTTTCGAAGTTACAAATACATCAACACTCCCTCTTAACTAGGAAGGTATTCTCTCTCTTCCACAGTAATCAACAAATATAGTCAAGTATTCATCATAGAGTCATCATCACGGAGTCATAGAGTCATCATCATAGCTGCTTCCATCATCATCTTCTTATCGATCATTAAATGGTACTATCTGTCATCGAAAGTTCCTACATATCCAACCCTTTTTCATGATGGGTGTAGGCATAGCACTCATCTGGGTATTCATCACATCTTCGAGCAACCCATCTCGTAGGGACTATCCAGGACCTTCGTTACATTGCCACGACAATAACCTGAATATTCTACCTTTATCTCATCGTATCCAGATCATCTCTTTTGTCCTAGAAAAAATGAAACAGAGCACATAGAGCATCCATGGTCAACCTGCATTGCTGTGCCATTTAGATATTCTAGCAATGAGTCCAAATTATTATACAGTGAAGGAGGAATAACAATACACACTAAAAAAACAAATCTCACAAGAAACATATGAATATAGCTCAGATAATTATAGTATCATGTTCATTGAAGAATCCCGTGTTACAATAGTTTTACATAAGGAAGAATTGGAATTCATTAGGGATGAATTCGAATTCGAATCTACCAATTAAACTATGTCTAACTATATCTGATTGCATGGATAACTAAAGATGTCTAAATCACTATTAGAGTCCAAGTGGTTAACTCCATATGTCTAATTCAGTCAATCCATCAGTTACAATTAGTTAAACCAGTCTAACTGCAGTGGTAGGTGAGAAGTAGGTGAGAACTAGTGCCTTCCCACATGTAGCCATGCATAACTAGCACTAAATGAAGTGGAGCAGAACTAAATAAATGTAACTAAAGAGTAACTAAGATTAAATAGTTACCAACTCCCAACAATTCAAGGAGGTTGGTGTCGGGATTCCTAGTGGCTCCTAAAATGTATGGATTGGCCTAGGAGGTATCTAAACTGATGCATACAAGTGCAATCAGTATCAGTTAGCCTCTATCGGCATTCCCCACACTCTAGTGACTAGTACATGTGGCCCTATTAGGCCAAGTGGACCCAATAATAATTAAATGGCTCCTAATTTAGGCAAATATAATCTAATAGATAGTTTGGTCAAGGGAGGATTATAAATCCTAACACCCCCCTTGAATCCTAACTTGGACAATTGTGGGCTTTGGAAACAAGGCCATAAGTCACCCATATATAATATAAAATATAAAAAATGCTACTTAATAAACCAAGGAAATAGGGGAAAACCTCATGGTAATGCCCCCCACCCCTCAAGATAAGCAGTGAATCAGGAAAACAAGTTTTGAATAAAACTTTGTGAAAATTTTGCCGCAATTTGCAGCACTATGCAACAACAAATGCAGTATCTTGGTTCTTTGTGCAGCAGAATCCTGAGACTGTGCATGTGAACCTCTGAATCCAAACTAAATGAATATGTATGAAGTAATCTTCCTCTTTGGAAGAATAAGAATGTGCTCAACTGAATCAGGAATATAGACAACTGTAAGATGAAAACTGGACCCATGTAGAGCAACTAAAATCAACTGATAAGAGAGAAAAAGTGCTTGATAATTTGAACCATGTGTGGAAAAACCAAGCAACTGAAATATTGTATCCTTCAAAATCAAACCATGTGAGGTAAAATCATGCCCAAGTGTTAGGAGCAAGTGTCCATGCGAATGCAGAATGTCTCCATATTTACTAGTTCTATGAGGAGATGATCATGTGATCAAATAGATAGGTAGAGAAGCCCTAGGACTATGGAGAGAAAATGATTGAGCTCCATAATATGATATATCTTTAGAAAAAAAAAATGATACAAAAAATATAATATTATCAAACTCATAAGAGGAAACTAATATCAAATCCCCATCAACAAGTTTGAAGAAGACTTGCGGTACTTGATTTTTCACACCAAAATTGATGGGAGCAGCTACAAGCATTACTGAAATCTCTTGAAACTTAAAACCTGAACGAAATAATATCATATCAGATCTAAATAAGATCATATAATATCCAAATAGGTTCATATCATATCCAAGATTGTGCTCCACAGAGATGGTAGATGCACAATTTTTTCCTTCTTTAAAAACCCGAGTATTGGTGCATGCAATGATGTAAGAATTTTTTGAAAGCTCAAGATTAATCAGGATGAATGGATCACTCCTAAAATATGATATTATTTCCAAAATATCCAGAGATACATAAAATATAATATCATCAAACTCATAAAAGAATACTGACATCAAATCACCAGCAGCAACTTCGAAGGGGATTGCGGTACTTGATTTTTCACACCAAAATTGATGAGACCAACTACACACAACACTGGAAGTTCTTGAAACTGAAATATTGAACCAAGTAATATCATATCATATCCAAATAATATCATATAATATCCAAATATTTTCATATCATATCCAAGGGTGTGCTCCACCGAGATGGTAGATGAACAATTTTCTCCTTCTTCAAAACCTTGAGTATTTGTGCATGCAATCATGTAGAAATTTTCTAGAAGATATAGACTAATGAGAGTGAATGGATCACTACTAAAATATGATTTTATTTCCAAAATATAAAAATATTCACAAAATATAATATCAGCAAACTCATGAGAGAAAACTGACATCAAATCCCCAGCAGTAATTTTGAAAGAGAATTTTGGTACTTGATTTTTCACACCAAAATTGATGAGACCAGCTACAAGAAACACTGGAAGCTCTTGAAAATGAAATATTGAAATAATTAATATCATATCACATCCAAATAAGATCATATCAGATCCAAATAGGTTCATATGATATCCAAGGGTGTGCTCCACTGAGATGGTAGATGCACAATTTTCTCCTTCTTCAAAATTCTGAGTATTGGTGCATGCAATCATGTAGGAATTTGTTGGAAGATATAGATCAATGAGAGTGAATGGATCACTCCTACAGTATGATATTATTTTCAAAATACCCAAAGAATTACTTATTTTCATACCAGAAACATCATTAGAGACAAAGAAATCAAATTCCTCTCCCTTTCCTGGAGCAATCACTAGTAAACTATGCACAAAATTTATAATAGAAGAATCACTAGAGAATTTTTGCATAGAATGAAAGGATGTATCAAAAATGATGGGATGTAAGGCTATCAACTCGTTCTCCTAAATGTGTCCCTAAATCTCATATTTCTTTCCAAACAAGACTTCAAGCTTCTCCCAAGCTTCTTTGAGAGTCCTCAAACCTTCAAGGTGGAAGAGAAGATCTCTAGAGATATGAGTACATAGATAACCAAAAGATTCATCTACGCGGTTCAAAAGCTTGTTTTTCTCAACTAGACTATGGGGCTCAGTATCCCTTCCCAGTATGATCCTATAGTAGCCTTGTTTGCGCAATACCAACTGCATATATTCCCTCCAATCAACATAATTGAAGGGTGCTAGGATCCAAGGTGTGGAAGATTGAGAATCCATAATTCTCTCGGTGATCAAACAATATATCCAATCAAGCTACATAGCACTGCAGAAACTAAAAACATTCAAACTATGTTAGAATCAAGCCTTAGCTCTTGAAATAAACACTTTCTCAGGTCCCATCATGCCCGCACCTCCACTCTGAATAAATTCATAGGAAGAAAGGCACTCTTTGCGGGACTTATGTGGAAACCCAGCTACTTTTGGTGTTCAATGGAAAGTAGATAGACTTGAAGCTTGCTTGATATGGCTCTGATACCATGTTAAAATTTCTATGCCATTTAGATCTTCAGCAACGAGTCCAAATTATTATACAATGAAATAGGAATGACAATACACACTGAACAAAACAAATCTCACAAGAAACATATGAGTATAGCTAAGATAATTATAGTATCATGTTCATTGAAGAATTCAGTGTTACAATAGTGTTACATAAGGAAGAATTCGAATTCATTAGGGATGAATTCGAATCTACCAACTGATTCTAACTGTATCTGACTACATGGATAACTAAATATGTCTAAATCACTATCATAGTCCAAGTGGTTAACTCTAGACGTCTAATTCAGAAAATCCATCAATTATAATCAGTTAAACCAGTCTAACTGCAGTGCTAGGTGAGAAGTATGTGAGAACTAGCACCTTCCCACATGCATCCATGCATAACTAGCACTAACTAAATGTAACTGAAGAGTAACTAAACTTAAATAGTTAACAACTTCGAACAACTGAAGGAGGTTGGTGCCGAGACTCCCAAATGACTCCTAAAATGTAGGGATTGGCCTAGGAGGTGCCTAAACTGATGCATGCAAGTGCAGTCAGTCTCATTTATCCTCTATAGGTGTTCCCCACACTCTATTGACTAGTACATGTGGCCCCATTAGGTCAAGTGGACCCAATGGTACCAGTGGAACCAATAATAATTAAATGACTCCTAAGTTAGGAAAATATAATCTAATAGACAGTTTGGTCAAGGAAGGATTATAAATCCTGACACTACCAGTAAAGGAGAACCACCTAGGTGCACCTCACATGCTTCATGACCTAATCATCTCAACATGGGAACACACACATAAATAGATATATATGTAAGGACTGATTATGACCAAACAACCTATTACATCATGACTTTTATGTTCTAGGTCAAACTTAAAGACTTATTACATCTGGAAAACCTGCATCCAATATCTTTTCCATTCAAATAACCTTCGGGGTGTATTTTATCCGAGTAACTTGTGTACTAAGCCATAAATCATTTTACACCCAAAAAACCCACATGACTTATTACATTCGAGTAACCTGAATACCACACCAGGGCTCATATTTACACTCGAATAACCTGTCTCAGGATTGATTACATCCAAGGATAACCTGTGAGATTCGCTAGGACTGATTACGTCCGAGGACAACCTACATGACTGATTACGTCTGAGCATCCGGCTTCACCAGGATTTTTCTCGCTTGGACAACCTGTCTCATTTCCCATGTGAGATATTATGCATCCTCTATTTCTAGCATATATCATATCAGGACTGATTACATCCAAGGATAACCTGTGAGCTTCATGAGGACTTATTACATCCAAGGACAACCTACATAACTGATTACATATGATAAACCTATGATCTTCACTAGGATTGTACGCTTAGAAAACCTTCCTCTCTAGATATGCTAGAACACATCACTCCCTCTTTCGAGGGGTCTCGATTTGGATTAAACCAAGTCTTTCTATGAAGTACTCAAACTTCACTCTCGCTAGAGGCTTGGTCAACACATCAGATATCTGCTTGTTTGTTTCCATGTACTGTGTAACATCCCGGTTTTGACCCAATGGTATTGAAATTGTACACGATGTATATATTGTATTTAAATCATGGCGAGGAGCCCAAGGCCAAGGCCCTACCATTAATTTGGTGTTTTGTGTATTGAAAATCAAGGTTGATGCCAATGGGTATAGTGCTAAGTTAGGCACATTACATTTTGAAGTCATCATGTAAAAATGCAATTTAATAAAATACCACAACTAGATATGAACTGCAATGTAAGAGATGGGGGCATGATTTCACAAAGAATAGGGAGGGGGTTAATAAAACTCCCGAGTCAGAGGGTGAGACTAGATGTCAATGGGGAAACCCATAAACCATCAGCTACCTTTTTGTCCCTTGCACTCAATCATTCAATTCTTCTAGAAGAGCGGTTGAGGCAGTTAATGCCTTGGGCAGAGAAAGGCATGGAAGTCGATTTTGTGATTGAGCCAGACTGCAGTTTGAGAAAACCTGCATCCTGCAATATGGGGAAGCTGCATTCTTTCTTTTGAAGCAAGTAATCACAGGGATGCATTTCCATCCCATCATTTTCCAGAGTTTCCCAGTATCTCTTGGGAATTCAGATCCATTATTCTGAGGGAGGGTTGTTCATTGTTCACTATCCTGAGATAGGGAAGTTGTTGTTCAGTGTGGTTCATCATCCTGTAGATGCAATGCAAGCTAACATAGTATTTCTATGCATTTTGTAGTGTTTATTCATGTTATAGAGTGGTCTAGAACCCTAGTTATCTGTGTTACAGTGTGCAGCCCTGTGTTGCTGAGTTACCTTGTTGTTTGATGTTATGCATACCCTAGTTTGGGTCTGAGTTACATGCAAGAATTAAGAGTGGAAGAGACACCGAATGGGATTGATAAACCTAGTGTAGAGAGGAACCTCACAAAAAGATAAGAGTGGCTGGTGAACCTTCTATGCACACCTTGCAGAGCAATGGAAGGGAAGGCATAGCCTGGGGGACTGTGTAGCTGAGAAGGATATGCTTCCTTGTGTTGGTTATGTAGGTATTTTGGATGATAGGCCAGATAAATATTGTGGAGGTGTCCTTAGCTATTAAATGAGCTACTAGCTTAGCCATTCTTCCTTTCCACTTCCTTATCATCCTGTGAAACCCAAACGTAGATTGGCTTGGATGACAGCCTGTGAAACCCAATTGTATATTGGCTTGGCTGGGCAACATGTTAGACCCAATCGGATATTGTCTTGAATATGTCTTGTTTTTCATTTGGCCATGTGTGATCCTTGGTTGGATAGCCCTGTTAAAACCAACTATTAGCTGGCTTGGATGAATAGCCTGTGAAACCCAGCAATGAGATGGCTTGGTTGAGTAGCCTGTTAAATCCATATACTAGTTGGCTTGGATGGTCCTTAATGTGAATGTTGGCTTGATTGTGTCCAGTCTATTAAACGCAATTGATAATGGCTTGGGTGAGTAGTATGATAAACCCAACAGTGTGATGGATTGTTTCCCTGCAGCCTTTTAAACCCAATTTTGTATTGGCTTAGCTCAACAGTCTATGAAACCAAACTGTAGGTTGGCTTGACTATGTTTGATGTGTTCTGGCTATATGTGAGCTCATGTTCTCTAGTTCTTTATGGAATTAATGCCTAGCTCTGGGGTGAAAGTTGTGTTGAGAGATTAATGAACACAACTGGCTTGTGGTTGGGTGGAATGTTGCAATGACATAGCTAGTTGCAGGACAACTTCATTTTCAAGATAAGTATTATCTGTTATGTTATTTCTGCAATGTATTCGCTTGTGAATATACTGATTATGTAGAATGCTTATGAATGAATTAAGCACAGTTTACTGTTGATAAAATGTCCCTGCATTTGCATATGTATATGCCTTGTATTTTATGCTGCATTTTATTATGATCATGGAGTCTAGAAGCATGGTTATAGGATCATAAACGGGAGGCATAATTTAGGCATCGAAAGGAGGAAAACTAGAGAAAATAACAAGGAATAATGTTGGTTTTCCCCACCCCGGAATCCTCCTGCAGAAGAAGAAAATTGGAAGCAGAAAAAGAGTCGGAAAATCTAAGGTAAAAGCGTGTTTTCTTCACCCAGGAAGGAGGAAGGCGGGAGGCGGAAAATGGGAAAAACGTTAAGGAAAAAAAGTTGTTACTGTTGTTGTTTTTTTTTTTCAAGGTCCACAGTGGAAGGCAGAAAGACGAAAGTGGGAAGGAATAAATCGAATACAAAGTGATCATTTCACGGTTTTTCCAATTTCTGAGGTCTGCAGCGGAAGGAAACAAGCAGGAAGTTGGAAGGCGGAAAGTCGAAAGACAAAATGATGGTTTCATGGAGTTTCCGACTTTCGAGTTCCGTAGCAGAAGGCAAAAGGGTAGAAGTCAAAAGGCAGAAAGTCAAAAGACAAGGTGGTCGTTTCAGAGAGTTTCAATTCCCGAAGTTCGTAGTGGAAGGTGGAAGGGTGGAATGCAGAAGGAGGAAAAGTTAGGTTTAATGCAGAATGAATTTTCTGCTTACAGAATGGATTTGTGAGATGCATAATGACTGTTACAGTGATGTTTATGCTTAAGAATGAATATAAGAGGATGAGCATAACCCATGACTATGTTAAAAGAGATAGTAAAGAGAAATTTTAAATTATTCCACATATCAGTCAGGTGTATGGGAACCAGGCTCATGGACATCATGGTATATCAAGGCATTGGGGACACTGACATTGTGGTATTAGAGCAATATTAATGGTCATGTTTCTCCTCCAAGGCGGGAGGGGAAGTGACATACTGGAGCTTCACTGCTCCTCTCTGCACGATATCCCTGATATAGTGGAACTTGATGTCGATGTGCTTTGACTTGTCATGGAACACAAGGTTTCCTGACAGCTTCACACAACTTTGATTGTCGCAGAAGATATAAGTCACATCCATCTAGAGATCAAACAAGTCAAATGATATCTTTCATAGCCACACTACCTCACAACTAGCCAAGAAAGTGGCAACATACTCTTCCTCGGCTGTACTCAGTGCCATGCATGATTGCTTCCTGTTGAAGTAGGAGATCATGCCATATCCCAAACTAAAGAAGCAACATGAGGTTATCTTCCCATCAGTGGTGTTGCCTGCCCAATTTGAATCAACATAACCATGTAGGTTAATCTTCTGATTCACATCATATTTGAGCCCATAATCCACTGTACCTTTTAGGTACCTCAATACATACTTTGTAACTATCAAGTACACATGTCTTAGATTCGTCAGGAACTGGCTTAGGGTGTTCACTGCAAAGCATATGTTTGGCCTTGTATTTGTCAGGTACATCAATGAGACAATCACCTGACAATAAATTGTGGAATTAACTGTATTGGATGAAGCATAACTTAGAAGCTTCAATCTAGATGCCATAGGTGTGGCTATTGCCTTGCAGTCAAACATTCCAAATCTCTTCAGAATCTCCACTGCATAATTTACTTGACAAAGGAACATCCCATTTGCACTCTTCCACACCTCCATGCCCAATACGTAGTGCATCATACCTAGGTATTTCATCTTGAACTCTGTATCAAGTATTCTCATTGCATCTTTAATGAGTTCCTCTTTGCTTGTCAGAAACAAGTCATTGACATATAGTAGGAGCATCATTGGTCTTCCATATTCAACCTTGAAGTAAAGGTTAGAATCTGCTTTACTCTTGGTAAATCCTAGGCTCATCAGGACGCTATCCATCCTGCCATGCCATGTCCTTGGTGCTTGTTTCAATCCATACAAAGCCTTCTTCAATTCGCACACATGGGTCTTCCTGTCATGTGTCTTGAATCCCAGTGGTTGTTCCACGTACACTTCCTCCTCGAATACACCATTCAAGAAAGCTGTCTTGACATCCATCTGGTTTATTTTCCATTTCATAACTGTTTCCAATGCAAGTATGGTCCTAATGGAAGTGTACATCACCATAGGTGCATGTGTCTCTTCATAGTATATTCCTTCTTTTTGTGAGAAGCCTTGTACTATGAAACTTGCCTTGTATTTATCGATGCTTCCATCTGCAACATGATTGATCTTGTAGATCCAATTCAAAGTTATGACAAACTTCTTTTCCAGTATCGAAAATATCTCCCAGGAATCATTCTTCATGATCAAGTGATATTCCTCGATCATAGCATACTTCCATTCTTTCTTTTCTACATTCTCTTTATAGGTGGAAGGTTCTTTGCCAATGATGTCACATAACAGGGACACATAACTATTGTAGGGATTTTCACTTTTTCTCTTTCTATGTATTCCTTCTAGAGTGCCATGAGCTCCCATGCCCATGTCAGTTTTCTCTTGTGGGAGTCCTTCTCAAGGATTGTCTCTAATGGCTCTTGTGGTTTTGCCATGTCATGATCTTCATGGACTTCTGGAATTGCTTCTCCAATTTCCATATCTCAGGCTCTCATATCTCCAGGTTCCTTGACCTCTTAAATATGTGTCCTCCTGGATCTGAAGTATTCCGAGTCTTCATCAAAGGTTACATCTCTACTGATTTCAATCTTCTTGAATCCTAGGAAGTATATTCGGTAGGCATTTGATGTATCATTGTATCCTATGAATATACCCTTCTTCCCAGAAGGATCGACCTTGGTCCTTTTCTCCTTTGGGAATGTATGTACACTGAGAGACCAAATATCCTCAGGTGGTTGACTTCTGGTTTCTGTCTTGAGAAACCCTCTTCAGGAGTCTTGTTGTCAAGTACATGATGAGGATTATGGTTTTGTACATACACAACTATCCTTATCACCTTCACCCAAAGGTTAATATGAGTATTCTGGTCATGCAACATTGCTTTTACTACTTCCATGATAGTTCAGTTATTTTGTTTCGCAACCCCATTCTGCTAAGGACTGTATGGAGTGCTTGAATCCCTCTTAATCCCGGACTCCCAATAGAGTTTCTTGAATTATTTCGAGGTGAATTATTTGCCATTATATGATTGTAGAGTCTTGATGTTCCTATTGGTTTGGTTCTCGACTAAGGATTTATATTCCTTGAACTTACTAAAAACCTAATTTTTCCCTTTCAAGATATATATCCAAGTCTTACGTGATAAATCATCTATAAATGAAACATAGTACACATACCCGCTTAATGAGCTAGAAGACATGGGTCCATATACATCCGACTGTACTATCTCTAGTATTCCTTTGGCCTTTCTCTCATATCTGGGAAATGTATTCTTTGCATTATTTCCTTATGCACATCCTTTGCAAATTCCTTCATGCTTTGCCTAGATCTTTGGCAGTCCAGAGAGTTATTTACTTGCCATCGGTAGTGCTCTATAGTGCACATGTGCAAGACTTCTGTGCCATAGTTTGCTTGGTTCAATTGATTCATGAACCAATTCTTATTCAGGATGCCCCTTTAGCTTGTACAAGCCTCCATCTTCTTCTCCAATCACTGTTTCATCCTCTATTATCTTTCCTCTAAGCCACATTAGAACTTGTCCATTGAAAAATTCAACTCTAATTCCCTTTGCATCTAGTGTAGAGATGGAGAAAAGATTCTTCTTCAATCTTGGAACATATAACACATCCTTCATATTTAAGAATTTCCCCGAGTCAATCTTGTATGAAGATTCTCCAATCCCTTTTATGGAGTATTGGTAATCATCCCCAAGTTTCACCATGTGAGGTGACTCATGTTTAGACATATTAACGAATGATTCCTTGTATGCCATCATGTGTTTAGAATCTCCACTATCAACAAGCCAATCAATGCTTCCGTGTTAGATAGTGATAGTAAGTAATGAGATTAGAACATACTCCTCATCTGAATCATCCTTCTCTCTTCTGAATCTTTTGTTTGTTGGTTCATTGTATTTGGAAACATGAGCATGGTGTCTCCTTTTCCTGATGGGAAAATCTCTTGCAAAGTGTCCCTTTTCATCACAAGTATAACATCAAACATTTGAAGGACCTCTATTGGTGTTATTTTGTTTCTTGTCCTTCTTGTTGTTGTGATGAAATATCTCCTTCTTCTCCTTCTTCTTGAAGTTCTTTCTGGTTTGAAATGTGAGAGCTTGACCTTCAGTTGATCCCATATTCTCTTCTCTCATCATGAGTTGAGCTTCTTCTTGTGCACATTCTTCTCGGAGTCTGCTGAAAGATATCATCCTCCTTCTTGCACACATTCCTTGAATGAATGAGTCCCATGATCTAGGGAGACCATTCAAGGTAGTCATTACAATTTCTCCTTCTTCAACATTCTCTTCAACCACTTCAAGTTATTCTTTGATTTGAGCAACCCTTGTGAAGTAAGACTATATAGTCTTAGAGTTCTGTATCTTCTCATTCTTCAAATGGTTCCTCAAAGTCATATTCCCATTGATGTTGTTTCCTTCGAACATATTTCAAAGCATCATATACTTCCTTAAGTGTCTTGAATGAATACCAATGGGGGATTAGGTGATCCTTAATAGAATCTACAATGATTCTCTTGGCCTTATCCATGCTTCTCTTATGAGCAACCTTAGCCTCACCTCCCTCTAGTTCTGGAATCTCCTCAGTGATGTACTGATCCAAATAATTTTCTTTAAGGACCAAGGAGATTTTGTACTTCCATGCTCGGAAGTTATCAACCCCTCCAAGCTTATACTCAAGCTGAGTATGGTGAGTCATCTTTTAAAATGAGAACCTCAAATGGAAATAGAAAATATTTAGATCTTAACGATTTGAGGTGTTTGACCTGGTTTCAGAGCTGGTTGAACTAGGGTTTGTTAGAGAAACCCTATTTTTCCAAACTTCAAGTTTGGGAATTCTGTTTGGATAGAAAGATACGCCTCCTTGAGGTGAGTTTCTCAGCAAGGTCACTTTCAAAAGACTGAGGTGGGAAACCTCTGAAACTTGATTCCCTAGTTTCTCTTGACATTAGTGACAGGGTAAAAAATGAAACTTCTTCCACCAAAATATGTGCCCTATTGAAGTGAGTTACCCTAGCCCTCTTTTCTTGATGATATGTGGAGAGATCACCTTGAACTAGGAATCCCTAGTTTCTATAGCTGCACAGTGACTTCTTTCAGAGAGGTTCTGATAGCATGTTAGTTTTTTCTAGATTTTATTATCTTAATTAGGATCTTTGTCTGAAAGAATAACATGTATAACTAGATGCATAAGATATAACATATACATAAGACACAAATATTTTCACCGAGGAAATCATAAAGGAGAAAACCCCACAATGTGTCATAAGATGATCAATCCCAATAATAATAAGTATTCAACAACTATATATCTCTCCTCCCTTGTGTCTCTCTCTCTCATGCGAACTTGAGTGAGTGTGAGGTGTGTATAAATGGGGGAGGGAGCCTTCCTATTTATACTAATCAAGTAACTGACATTCTACACGACTGGGATGACTTGTTTAACTAATAGGGCCAAATTCTCCTAGAGAGAATCCAAATACACATTACATGATGCCACACTAGGGACTATTGCCCTGACTTACAATGAAGGTTGTACCTCAAGGTATAGACACAATAAAGACATCTCACAAGGAGGGAAAAACATATCCAATGGGGGTACAACAACATACAAAGATAATATACATCGAAATATCTTCCAAAGTTTCAAATACATCAACAAATTAATGAAGTGTTGACTAAGCCTCTATCTTGTGTAAAGTTTGAATCCTTTCGAGACAAGCTTGATGCAGTCCGAAAGGACCTCCCTCAAAATAGGGAGTAATGATGAGGATGTGGTGTCTATTGCAGTGGTGTGGAAGCTCATTGTAGGATTGGTATGTTATCCTGATAAGGCTTAGTTGATCCCAATAATATTGGTATATCAATACTGACAAGGACTATTTGATCATAGGAATATTAGTATGTCTGGATAGGCTTGCTTGGCCCGAAGGGGTTAGTTAGTTAGACAAGGTTTGTTTGTTCTACATGTAGATTGGTATGTCTAGCTAGGATTTTTTGGTGCAAAAGGATTAGTAAGCTAGATAAGGCTAATTGGGTCTACTAGAGTGCCACCATGATGCTGCTTTAGATTATTCCAACACTTTGTGTTGATGATGTGGTTGTGGTTCCAACACTCTGTGTTAATGATGTAGTTGTGGTTCCAACAGTTTGTGCTGATGATGTGGTTGTTGTCCCAACACCTTGTGCTGATGATGTTGATGGGGTTTTGGTTACAACACTTTGTGTCGATGATGTGTTTGTGGCCCCAACACTTTGTGCCGATGATGTTGATGTGGTTGTGGTCCCATCACTTTGTGATGGTGACGTTGGTGTGGTTGTGGTCCCAACACCTTGTGGTGATGATGTTGATGTGGTTGTAGTTACAACACTTTGTGCTGGTGCTGCTGATGTTGTCTTAGCATTTTATGCTAATGATGATGATATTGTTACAAAATTTCTATGATGATGATGCAGATGATGATTTAGCATTTATTTGCTGATGATATTGTTTTTACCACTAACATGCTAATGATGTTATTCTAGTATTCACATACTGATGATGATGATGTCTCAGTATTCACATACTGATGATGCATATGATGATGATGTCCCAATATTCACATATTGATGTTGTAGATGATGATGACGTCCTAGTACCCACATACTAATGTTGCAGATGATGATGATGTCCTAGTATTCAGATAATGATTTTGCATATGATGATGATGTTCTAGTATTCACATACTAATGTTTTAGATGATGATGATTATTGAAATATTGATGTTGTAGATGATGACGATGTCTCAGTATTCACATACGGATGTTGCAGATGATGATGATGTCCCAATATTCACATATTGATGTTGCCGATGATGATGATGTTCCAGTATTCACATATTGATGTTGTATACTATGATGATGTTCCAACATTTACATAATGATGTTGCAGATGATTATGATGTCTAAGTATTCACATACTGGTGTTGCAGATGATGATGATGATAATCCATGATGTTGATGTTCCACAATGATGATGTTCCATGATGACAATGTTCGATGAATATGATGTTTCATGATGAATATGATGCATATGATGTTGTTGTTACAAAAAATCCTATAAGATATAGATTCAGCAGTCAATTGTATAGTTGTTGTTGTGGTTGTTGCTGATGATGTATAATACCTTCCTTCTTAAGAGGGAGCGTTGAAAGAAATGTAAATTCGGAAGATATTATATTGTTTACTTTTATGTTATTCCTCCATTTGGATATGTCCTTGATGTAATTGGTCATGTAAAAGTCATGAGGTAAAACCTCCGTTGTAAGTCGGGGGAATCTTACCCTCAAAAGTATTATAAATGTTATTTTGAGTCTTCCTAGGTAAGTCGACCCCAATTAGAGAACCTAACCGAACTAGTTAGGTAATTGACTCACTCACCTGATGAATATAAATAGGTGAGGCACCTCCATCATTTGGACACACTTCTCACTCAAGAATTTCACAAGAGAGAGAGAGAGGAAATCTACTGTGGAAAGGGAGATTATATTTTGTTCTTGGGGTCTTACATTGTACTTGGTCTAATTCTATATTGAGGAAGTTTTTCTTGGTTTTTCTCCCCCATGAGGGTTTCTTAGGATAAACCTTTGCGTTATTTTGTGTGGCTATGTTTGTATTTCTTTTAGTGATCCTTTGCTTATGGTTATGATGTTATGATGCTACATTTTTTTAATATCTCATATAACTATCAAAATTATAACATGGTATTAGATCCACCTTGAAAGAAGAATTTGTCCATCTGAAACACCGCTACAACTATAGCTATTGGAGATTAGGGATTCATGCTTGAAAACCCTAGAAGGAAAAATCTATTCATCGTGGATATTTTGATATAACTCAAGTTTGGAAAAGGATCAGGAGATGAAAATTTTACAGGTCGAAGATGAGATATTTATGTAAATTGTATGAAAATTTCAGCCTCATATTTGCTGTAATGTAGGAGATATGATCCCTCCAAGTCAAGGTTCCATCCTCTTCCAGAATTCAGTCTTAAGCAGGTGACCTAGGGAGAATTTCTATATCTTGGGATTGGAAGGTACAAATAAAATATCTAAATATGTTTCATATAGGGCATGAATTTTAGTTTATGTGTTGCGAGTTTTATAACCTGAAGTTGAAATAGTGACACGTAGCAGTCCGTACAAGTTTGCTATGCTAAACCAGTCCCCAAACAGGTCACCTTGGGAAACTTAGCATAACTTACACTTGGTGAATTCAATACTATGATAACTTGCGGTGTTGGAAATAAAATAGATCAGGAATATCTTAGTGTGAAGTTTTTTGACCTTGAGGGGTAGGAATTTTGGAGATACAATAGAATCAAGATCAGGAAATTTTGTAGAAAAATTGGAGAAACTAGGGATTCCTGTTCCTAGAACTTCCCTCCACTGATTAGTTGAAAAAGGAGGACCATATAACTCACCCTAGGAGGGAGAATATTTATATGGAAGAATCTTCTAGTTCTGTGGATTTTCAAATTCTTACCTAACACCACTGCCAGGAAAACTAGGGCATCATATCTTTTGCAGTTATGTCCATAATTTTTGGAAAAGGAGTATGTTGCTCAACTCTCCTTAAGGAGACATGTCTTTCTATAAAACCATATATGAAATTTACCTAAGTTGAAAAATTGGGTTTTCTCTGTCGAACCCTAGGTCCACCAGAAGTAGTATTCTAGAAAATCTTTCAAGCTAGCATAAAGTTGAAGCAATGTCATTGGTAAGTTCTATCCTCTCTATTTCCATCCGAGGTTCACATTTTTATCATGATGAAAAATAGTACCAATCTTGAGGACAAGCTTGAAGGAGCTGAGAGCTTCCGAGCATGGAAGTATAGAGTGGTTCTCATACTTGAAGAAGCATGACTTGGAGAACTATGCCAAAGAAGAAGCTTCAAAACCACAGGGAGATGAAGACAAAGCAAAGCATAAGAAGATCATGGTCAAATGCAAGAGGATTATTTCCATCTACATCAAATACCATTTGATATCATATGAAGAATCCTAAGGAGATGTTCGATCCAATTACCAACTTATACAAAGGAAATAACATAAATGGGAAGATGACCTTGAGAAATCAACTCAATGATGTGAAGATATAGATGGAAAAGGAATCCAATATTACTTCAAAAGGATCTCTCAGATCAAGGAGAAACTAGAATCCACTAGATACAATGTTGAAACAAGCAGAAGTGGAGATTACAACCTTTAATGGTCTCCCAAGTTCATGGGAATCTTTCATTCATGGGATTTGTTGTAGAAGGAAGCTCACCTATGGAGGAATGCATGTAAGAAGAAACTCAATTGATAGAAAAAGAAGAAGATATGGATGAACATGAAAATAAAGCCCTAACAAATCATGTCAAGAAAAGAAAGAACAAGAAGCAATAACATTATCGCAAGAATAAAAGGGATTTAGAAGAATAAACTCTCACAACTCAGATGTTTCACTTGTGATGAGAAAGGACACTTTGTGAAAGAATGTCCCAAGAAGAAAGATGTAACACCCCAGTTTTGACCCCATTTGCATTTAAATAAAATGATGTAAATAATAATGGTGTGGATATAGCCAAAAGCCCCACCATCAATTTAGTACTTATGTTTCGGTGATTAAGGCTGGGCCGATGGTATTTTGTGCTAGCGGACACATTATTATTTTGGACATCATGCTAAATTTGCAATTTAATAATTAAAAACCTACAGCCATCTATGTCAACGCAATTAAATGAGATGGGGGCATGATTTTCCTAAGGATAAGGGAGTGGGGAATTGGAAGAGTGGGCAAAAAAAATTCAAAATGGGTAAAGCACCATTTCTGCAAAAACGTTTTTAAATTTTATTGGGCAAAGAAAACAAGAAAAATGACTACTTTTCCCTCACGCATGGGTGTTTCACCTCCCCTCATGATTTGGATAGTGTTTAATTTTATTGGATCCCAATATTCATTCAGGCAGTAAGCAAAACCACTTTGAGTCTGGACCTTGGGGGATTCTCTCCTTTTTTTTTTTTTTGCGATTTGTCTTCCTTTCACGAAATTCCGCAGTTCGGGAATTTGTTTCCTTTTCACGATTGTTCTTGTCTGCTGGTTGTTTTTCCTGAAAAGGATTTGTGTCTTGATTTGATTAATTAGGGTATGTTTTTCATTTTTGGTTTTCATCTACATTTCCCCCTGTTCGACGGTTGTTTTCCTTCCCACGATTTTCCTGGTTTCCAGTGGTTTTCTGTATACGATTGCCCAATAGATGATTTGGTGCTTTTGATTGAATTGACCAGAAAACTATTTGGTTTCGGTAATGGCAGTAGTCGGTCTAGCTCCGGCAATGTTCAGAAATCCTTGATTGCTGTGTGTGTATGTAATCCTTGGCGTCTACTACGTTTTGTTAATTCTGGTACTGAGATAACTATGTGCACATCCTTGCTTTGGAATCTACATTGATTGAAGGAATGGAAACAAAGTATGGACTTGCTTTATAAACCTAGAGTGTGAAGGCACCTCACAAACCGATCTAGAGGGCTGGTTTTCTTCTTTGCATACCCTAAATAACACTAGAAGGGAATGCATGGACTGAGGGACTGTGTAGCAGAGAAGGGGATGGTTCCTTGTGTTGGGTGTGTAAGTGTTTAGAAGTTAGGTTAGATCTGGTGTGGGTGTTCATAGCTCTGGATTGATCTTGCTAGCTTAGCAATCAGTTTTTCCACTTCCTTGGAAGCCTGTTAAACCCAACTGGAAGGATGGCTTGGCTAGTAGCCTAATAAACCCATCTGTTGGTTTGGTTGTGCCTCATGTGAATTTGTCTAAGTGTAAACCACTACCTGTGTAAGTCTGATAAACCCAATTGTGTTGACTTGACTGAGTTTTATTGTATCCTTGGCTATGGATGAAGTCTGCCAGTGTTCCTTATTCCTTTGGGAAATCATGCCGAGCTCGGGGGTGGCAATGTTGTTGAGTGATTAAAGAGCACACTGCCATATGGTTGGATGGAGTGTTGCAATGACATAGCTAGTTGCGGGAAAAGATTCTTTCAAAGATAAGTATTCTATTATATTTGATTCTCCGCAACTGTAATTGTTTTATGAACTACTATGAACATGATGAATGCTTGAATGAATGATTTTGCTTTCGCTATATGTTAATAAATCATTCATTTGTGTATGTTTTAAGTTCAATGCATATATATATATATATGTTCATGGGGCTTATATTTCATGGGTTGATAGATGTTAGTCGTGTCCTCTCCGCCGAGTAGAGGGTTGGGGACGTGACAAAAGAATGAAAGCATGCTATGATCGAGGAGCACCCGTCGATCATAAAGACTGATGTTTGGACATGATTTCAAGACTTGAAGGGAAGTCTGTAATGTATTCAAATTAGATATACAAAATCAAGCATACAACATATAGAAGTGTCAAGATATACAAAGAAAGGTTTGTGGTTTCTCTCAGAAAGAGGGAGTCGATTATGGAAAGACATTTCTCTAAGGGCCAGACACACCTATTCGGTGGTGAATGTTTCTATAGACTGTTGATGTAATTGAATAAGAAGGACAAATCTAGCAACCTCCAGGATTTGGGACTCTCTACAGAGAACAACATATGCATATAAGTCTTTGGACATGCTTATAAGGAACCCATGGGATACCACATACAGTTACATGAGGAGCTTGAGGATCACCTAGAGTGATGTAGATCTCAACCTTTGCTACAAGGTTGAATATGGAAGCCTACAAAGGATGAGAATCTCATAGATGGGTGCAAAATAAACTTGTAACAAATTTCAAGATGGAGGATCTTGATATCCAGTGACCTTGAGAGGTGACATAAATGGATACATAGAATATTAGCTGCAGAGGAGGCCACCTTCCACTACAGTGCATAATTTCCTGATGAAGAGAGTACAAGCTGTAGAGGGAGGATGGTGCTCCACTTCAAAGGAAGTGACTACAGTAGATCTCAAAGTTCAAGAATCTTGACATGATTCTTAAGATTAGAGGTGTGACAAAATTCAAAGGATATTTTTCCTTAGCCAAGGAAAATATGCTGTCGAGATTTTGAAAAGGTATAAGATGTTGGATTGCAAGGATAGAGCTACATTGATGTCATAGAACTTGAAGTTGTGGGGTGATCTTGATTCAGAAATAGTTGATATGTAGAAGATTGGTTCATTGATGTACTTGAATAACACGAGGTCGAATACTTGCTCTGCGGTTAATAATTTGATCCAGTACATGGTGGAGCCGAGATGTGTTCACATGGTTGTGGAAAAGAACATGGTGAGTTACTTGAAGGATACAATTGAGTATGGCATCAGATATGAGAGAGATCAGAGTATATACTAGCAAGTATATGACTAACTCCAATTGGGCTGGTAATGCTACAAATAGGGAGAGCACTTTAGGTTGCTACATCATCTTGGATTATGGCATGATTTCTTGGTTAAGAAAGAAGCAGATGAATGTAGCACTAAATACAACTAAGACATAGTATATTTCAACTTGCTTATCAAGTTTTGAGCTACTTGTAGGATTGTTCGATGACAACTTGTGTGTACTATGACAACCAGAGTTCCGTGAAGCACATGAAGAAGAATTTGAATCTACTAGAGTCAATGAGACTATTATATGACATCATTGATGCATAATATTCCTTCATGAAGAACCAACTGAGAAGAGAGCTTCGATCTAGAATAATTATACCGATGAAGACGAAGATCATTCTCTTATCCATTTCAACTTTGGATAAGAAGGGATGCATTTGTAGGACACATAGATTCAACACCAATACATAGTTCTATGTGATATGTGGTGCAAGAATACTTTCCTAATATTTCTGATCATGAGCAAGACATGCACTAGTCCTCAGAATCAGACTATAAAGTAGAGAACATTGTCAGAGACTCCAGTAATTCATGCAAGGAGACAAATATCAAGAGAGAGTTTACCAAACAAACAAATATAAGTATATAAACTCTCATTTCCTATATATCTATTTGCTTAAATAATATTGTTCAGTTGTGTACATAGTTATGTTCCTAGATTTAGGAAATGTATTATGCATGTTATAATGTTTGCATTGATGATCGATATACTGCCAATATGAATCTAATGGGTAAATGGATTATGGTGTTGTTGCAGCTGCAACATTTTCCCAAAATTCCAAAATTTTTTAGGACCCTCCTTTTGCTTGAATTAAGTTCGATGTTCTTCTTTGAGTTGGTCTAATAATGATGATTTCTCTGAATGATTGAATTGATCTACCACTGTGTTGATTCTTCCTTTAGCGCTTGAAGCAATTTAATGTTGCCTTTGGATGCATTTTCAGCTTGTTCGAATCGGGAATTTGTTTGGTTAAAGCTTTCGCCATTGCGGCAGAGTAGCAAGTCTTGACTTCGGTTTTTCTCCCAATACGTTGGTTTAATCGACTGGTTTTTTGGTTTGAATAAGAAGGACTTGTCATTTCTTTCCCCACCATTGCGGATAGACCTTTGGTTTTGACTTCGAATTTTCCCCGTTTCGATTGATTTGAATTGGTTGCATTTTGGCTTTGCATCGAAACTTTGTATCATTTCTTTCTTCCGCCGTTGCGGATGGATCTATGGTTTGGTCCCCGCCGTTGCAGATGGATTTTTAGTTTGTCTTTATTTTTCTTTCCGATCCGTTGGTTTTCGCATCGGCCGATCTTTTGGTTTACTTTGGAAGAATTTGTCATTTCTTTCTCCGCTGTTGCGGAAGGAAAACTGCTTCCTCTTTTGATCAGTGCTTTGACGTTTCGGGTTTGTTTGTCATTTCCATCGATTCCATAAGTCACGAGCTTCTGCCCTTGCGGCTGCGAGGAGCCTTCTCCTTCTGGCATTGCGGATGACAAATCGCAGTCCCTCCCGATTATGGATTGAAGTTTTGCTCCCGCTCTGATTGTTTACATTGAACCCATAAGTCTTCGGTTGCCGCCGTTGCGGCTATCGGAGGTTTTCTCCTTCCGACCATTGGAGTCATTTTAAGCCCACCATTGCAGAAGGTCGGACCTTTTGTTAGCTCCACCGTTGCGGCTACCGGACGCTTTTCCTTGCCGATCTCTTAGACATTCCGCTTCCAACTTAAGTCCCGACGTTGCGGACGGTGGTGCGCTTTACGGTTCCATCGTTGTGGATGAAAGAAACGCTAGCCCTTCCGATGTGTATGGGTGGTTGCTTTTGACTTAACTTTACTCGTTGTGGATGGCTTGGCGCTTCGATCATTTGCCATTGCGGAAGGGCGTTTTCTTTCATCTTTCGATTCAAAAACTCTCCGTCGTCTGATCTTTTCTCGCCTGTTGTGGTTGACTATATATACGAGGTTGAGGCGTTAGGTTATTCTATTGTTATTTTTGACCGCCATGCTCTGTCGCTATCGTGTTGTCGAGTGCTCGAGCTTGTTTGGATCCTAGTGCTGGTACCCGCGTCCAGGTGGCAACTATGGAAGCCTGACTATCTTCGTCCCGCCATACACACCGGTTACACATCAGTGCCAGGTAGGCTTCGTTTTCCTTTCCCTTTCCGGTAAACGTTTGGTGGTTATGCTTGCTACGGTGTTTGTTTTCCTGACCGTTTACTCGACCTCGTAATTGCATATATATTTGGAGGATTTCGTATCATAGTAGACCGTGGTTTGACAAACGGAGTAGTTTTCCCCTCACTATTGTTTATCTTGCAACCCTGCGCCAAACCGCCCTGCGTAATGATGGTGGGTAGGATATAGGTTTTCCATGGCCTTCCTTGGGGGTTTGGGACTGTTTGTGCCGTTTTTGGGCTTCCGTGTCATTTGAACCCCAATCGTTTTCATCACGCGGTCCCGCGCGACCTCATTCGAGATTAGTGTCGAACCCCTAGCCTGCTGAAAGGGATATGTCATTACTCTTAGTGGGTGAGCATGGCATCGTTGAAGAAAACCATGTAATTACCACAGTTTTTCCCGCGCAGTGAAACGACCATGGCGTGCGCAGAGAGCCGAGATTTGTTGCATATTAATGTAGATCTATTGCCGTTTTGAATATGGTTGATAGAGTTTTTTAATATCCTACAGCAGTGGTAGATTGCACATTTTACTGGATATAACTATGTTTCATCATGCTAGACATAAACTAAGTCACTGAACGCTGCACATTGGGTTTTAATAGTTCTGTAGTTAGGCCATTTTAGGCTATACATGAATTTATTTACTTCATTGATTGATTGCTATCATGTTGAACATAGAAGAAATGGCACACTGCACATTGATGTATATAAGTTTTTCACTCAGCCACAAGGGCTTAATGTTACAATTTTATGGCAGGAGGAGCTCACAATGTCAAAGAGACAAAAGAAGAAGGCCCCTGTGGTCGAAGAAGAGCCAGAAATAGAAGTTGTCACCAAGACAGAATATATATATGAGGACACTAAGTGTATTTCTGGTATCGAACCTGAATACCAGTGGGGGGAAGTATACAGATTGATCACCCGCAGAGAGGTTCCTAACATGGGTTTAGAAGAAGAGTCCATATATGCCAACATAGAGAAATATTCACTGATGAAGATCCCCACCAGACCAGAGTTGTTCCCGTGCTTTGAAGTAATCAGATGGATTTTGCCCCGGGCAGATGTCACAACAATGATTCTGGAAAATGTTGAAAGACAGGGCTATGCTACATATAGCCCTGGATATGTAGCGTTGGCTTACCACTTGCCAGAAGCCCAAGTATTTTTATCTGATGATTGGCTAAACAACATTAGAATGGACCTAGTAGAGACTCTTAGAAGGATGCTGTTGCAGGGAAAACATTACAGATATAGACCAACGGGTGATTACAATACGACAAGCTTAAGGGCTCCTTATAGGTTCATAGCTTTAATTCTGAATAGGATTTTTGGAAGAGCACATGGTTGGTTCTTCAAGTTGGAGTGGATACCCATCATTTTTCATGTTGCAACCCAGGGGACAATTTTCAACTGGGCTAGCCTTGTATCAAATAGTCTTTTAGCTTGCTTGGCCTCAGCTTTGGGAGGAGTGGCCCAAAAGAGGTATGAATTCTATATGAGTTCCATACTCATCGTTTGCATATTGTGTAATTATCCTTTCCCCGAACTCAGGTGCATCTGGGATAGGGAAAGAATGCCTGTCTATGCTGCCTATAAACTGCTGTGGGCACACAAATATCACAGCCATTATCGAGAAGTATGTGAACACTTTATCATGCCCTTACACACACTCATTTTCCTAAAGGAGTGTGAGTGTATGTCAGAAGAGGCACTGCAAGTAATAGGGGAGTATGCAGACTACTATTTGATTGAAAATGGCCTGTACTTCAGGATGTTTGGAGGTTCGAGAGCACCTTCCCTGCTTCCCAAATACGCAACTGATTACATTATTCACAAGGAGGCAGTCATACAAGTGTTCCTAGATGGAATAGGCAGCTTTCTGTTTGAGCACAACAAGACCGCCTATCCCCCTTTTCCCTTCAAGTTAGGGAGCTACAAGTTCACCAAAGTGAAGAAAGCCGATGAATTTGTAGAAGAACTGGAAAGATTTCATTTTGGCGAAATGCCCTTCCGTAGAAATGATACTCAAGGCAAAGTGGATGAACACTGTAAAGAGCACAACATGCATTTTGAGTATTCCCACCATTGGGATCGAGAGGAGTCCATCTTCCGAAATGCAGTAAACATGACAGCCTTATGAAGAAGGTTTAAGAAAAATATTACCACAAAATGTGGGAAGGGAGATGAACAAGCCAAGGCTGATGAAGAGGCCAGAAAGAGAAATGAGGAAGCCCAGAGATTGGCACAAGAAGTTGCAGGGTGGCTACACACAGAAGAAGAAGAAGAAAAGGAAGGCTGCTCAGGAAGCAGCTGAGAAAGCAGCTGAGAAAGTAGAAGAAGATGCAAAGAAAGAAGAAGAATAAAAGAAAAGGAAGCTAGATGAGGAGCTTCAAAAGCAAGAAGCTGAAAGGCTAAAGCTGACACAGACATAGCAGTCAGCTTCTGAAACAGCTGCAGGGTAGACCCAGGATGTGGAGAACCCCGAGGTTCAGGACCTACAAGTACCTGTTTCCAGCACACCCATGGTCCCCACACTGAAGCTGGTCCCCTTTGTGCAGAAAAAGGGAGAAGAAATCCCTGATTTTAACACTGTGTTTTATGACAGGGCTACAAAGAGAATAGTAAGGAGAACATAAAAGAGGGTTGAAACAGGAGATATGCCTGGTAAAATGATAACAGATACGGCTGTTATGTTGGGAACAGACCAAGATCCAAGACTCACCCTGAGAGTCGGGTCTGCACTAATCCACGCCTCAGAAGATAACATGGACAAGGTAATAACTGACTTGGATCAGTCCAACAAGTCCTCTGCTTAGTTGAAAGATACATTAAGACGAGAAAAGGAGGAAGGAAATAGGCTGAAGCGGAAGTATGAAGACATGCAGAGGGAGATAAAGGCTTCTAGGGCTGAATTGCAGGCCCTCCAAGTAGAAAGATAGGTTATGGAAACTACACAAGAGGCTCTGGAGAAAGTGCAGAAAGAATGTCAAGAGCTAAAGAGTGAAAAGAAAAAGCTGCTGGGGAAAGTAGAAGAGCTAGAAGAGCAGCAAAATATTATCTTACATGCCTGTGAGATGCACTCCCAAGAGCAGAAAGAGAAACATCACGAGCAGATTTCTTCTCTGACAACTGCTCTGGAGGAAGCAAGGGAGCAGCGGGTGAATCTCCAGCCATTCAAAGATCATATATTGACCCATAAGGCTAAGATATTGTAGCTACAAACTGCTATAGAAGGAGAGAGGTGCAGAGTGCTGCAGGTAGATAGCAGATTGGAGGAAATCCTGGAGACCTCCTCTTACTTTGTAGATCGATCTCAGGATGTCCTTGAAGTCCTGACAGCAAGAATGGTAAGGCTAGAAAACAAGGAAGAAACTCTAGCAGAATTGCCATCAAAGGATACACAGGCCCTCAAGCGGGATTATGACTTGCTGGAGTTTGCCATAAATACCGCAGAAGATTTAAAAAAATCAGTTAAGAAGACAAAAGGAGCATGCACCGAGTTTTTTAGAAGGCTTCTCATTACCTACAACCGGTGCCAGATAGAGGCCGAGCAGAGGCTTGAGGATTTCCCAGATCACAATGCCTTTGTAGAGCTGTTGCAGAAGAGGTATCAGGAAGAGGAAGCTAAAGTACAACAGATTAAAGCCCTGAATGATCAGATCTTGAAGAACGAAGTAGATCATTCAGCTATCAACGTGCAGCTTCTGGAAGACCAGCTACGATTGAGTGCAGCCAGGATTGAGGCCATAAAGAACCAGGCTGCTAAGTTTGAGATTAATATTCAGTTTATAGAGCCTTGTGTGTTCGAGGGTATTGCCTCTGAAGCTGCGAAATGGAAGAAATTTCTAGATGCCCAAGTGGGACCCTCCTCGTAAAGGATTGGTCACTTTTTGTAATTTGTAATAATTTTGTAAATCTTTGAGAAAAGTCAAGCGTTGGGAAATGAAGAGTTGGGAAGCCCAAAGGTCACTTGGGTAGCCCAACCGTCTCACCTTTTTGTTTAAATGTAATAGACTAAGAGGGAAGAGGGACTTTTTCCCAGCTAGACAGGAAAAGCTATATTGGAAGAAGAACTATTTCTCTTTGCAATAAAGAAGTATTGTTTTCCTGTTGGAGAAAGATTGGTGGCACTTTCAAATGTGATGCTATGGATGGCTGAAAGATGAACTATTTTGTTTTTCCAGCTTTTTGTCCATTAACCGTGAGATCGTTCTAACTCTTTGAACCTATGTTCTTGTTTAAACGATTTTTGGTTTATTTTTGTGGAATGACCACCATGAGTAATGTATGCTATTCATAAAACAATTGGCTATCTGGTTATTGAAATATCTTTCATCTTTCATGCGTTATGGAAAGAAATATCAGCTAACTATAGTTTCTCTTTGTATTGCATGCACAATACACATTACTCATAAATAATTAACAATCTGGCTCCCCGGGGATAGATAGATAGATAGATAGATAGATAGATAGATAGATAGTTAGTTTTATTTCTGCATATGTGATTTAGATGCTCGTGAGCCTAAGACGAGAGTTAAGAACCTACGCATCACATTGTGAACGCTCCTTGCATCCTTATCACCCTGCATAGTCGATTAGGCATATGCATATCATACTTAAGTCAAAAAAATACAAAAATATGCACGGTGGACCGGGCCGCAACTCGTAAAACCTTTGTTTTTGTTACTTTGACCTACGGTAGCCGGACCACAAACCGGACGGATTCTCCATACCAAACAGTCATGGGCTAGTTGGGAATGTTGACTGGGGAGAATCCCTTTCTGTTGTTGCCTGCGAATTTCCAGGCCTCAACAGTTCTGGCGCTAGAAGGAGGGCCGCCAGTGCATGGTTGGCCATGGAACATATTTCCCAAGATTACCTTACCAGCAGATGTTTTGAAGCTTTCGACTCAACTCAGGAACTTACAAGTTTGGTTCTACCTTTGAAATAAGAAATCCTGTTCTCACCCTACGTTGCTCTTTACTCAGACTTTGTTCTTTTACCTGTGCTCATGGCTGGTGTAATTGTGAATCAACCCAACCCATTGCCTGCGTGGAAAGCTAGAACCTCACACCTCCATTGCATAACCTACCTCAAGATTTTGATCAGCTGCTGCCTAAGTTTGACCCTGAGTAAAGGATTGCTGTAGATGACCACTTACAAAGTTTCTTTTTGGTGGTAGAAGGGTTAAGGGCTGGGGTGTACGAAGATGTTGTCTGTAGATTATTCCCTCATACCTTGAAAGGGGTGGCTGCTTCATGGTACTTTGTGCTGCCTACAAACTCAATTCTAGATTGGAATACTTTTGAAAGAATATTCAAAAATAAATACACATCCCAAAAAATACATGCCTCATTGATAAAAGGTCTTGGTTTGTTAAGAAAAGAAGAATGAGAAGGTACATAGTTTCACTCAAAGATTTTCAATATACCTAAAGAACTTTTCTGAAGCTGACAGACCCTCAGACAAAGTCTTAATTGAATATTATACCTCAGCCCTAGGACCTGAGCTGGCCATGTTTGCCAAGATGAAAGCCAAGCCTACATTGGTAGAGACTTATGAAGAGGCAGAAAGGGTAGAGGCTGAAAGGGAAAGTATAGAAGATTATCCCGATTTACCTGGAGAGAAAATTACCAATAGAAGAACTTTATTTCTGTCTAAACCTAAAGAGGAGCAATCACATGATTATTAGGGTATGCTGAAGATGATGCAGAAACTATCCAACCGAATAATAGATCTGGAAAAAGAAAGGGAAATGTGGAAAACTTCATTAGAGGAAATTTCAACTCAAAATGGGCCTTTTAACTTTTATTAAAATTCCATGTCATCATGTGTTAGCCAATGAAATTTCTTTAAATTTGAAATACTGTATAGGTCTTAAACACTTTTTTAATATAAATTTGGGGATAGGTATCATAAAAAAAACTACTTTTTTTGTTTGTATTTTTTACATATCTCCTTGTGTTTTTACTCAAATTTTGATTGGGAGAGCTCGTTGGATGTGGAATTAAATTCCGCATCCAATGAGTACCCACTCGTGATACTTTTTACGGACCCCGCTACCCCAAAAACAAGAAATACCTGAAAAAAATGGAATGATGACATCATCATTCCATTTTTTTCAGGTATTTCTTCTTTTTGGGGTAGCGGGGTCTGTCAAAAGTATGTCGAGTCGGTAATCGTTGGATGCGGAATTTAATTCCACATCCAACGAGCTCTCCCGATCGAAATTTGAGTAAAAACACAGGGAGATATGTCAAAAATACAAACAAAAAAGTAGTTTTTTTCTTTTCTTCGTCCAAAATTAATAAATATTATTTTATTATTTTAACTATTATTTTATTAGTTCATTTTAGGAGGCCCATTTTGAGTTGAAATTTCCTCTAATGACTATCCAAAAAAAGAGAATAGCAACCAATGGAAAATCCCTCCCCCAAATTTAGTCTCAATGAATATAACAGAAGTGGGAGGAGACAATTTCTGCACTTTTCACCAACAACCTCATTCGGAAAAGAAGTGCCCTCAATGGTTGAATTCGATGACATTGGTGATGAGTAAGCTGCTAGATTCTAAATTAACCAAGGACAGTGGCAAAGAGGAAAAGAAAAACCAGACTATGGAGAAACAAGATAATGACATTATGTTTTCAGGGGATGGTGTCTCGCTGTTTGACCCTGAAGAGAGCACTCTCAAAAATGAATGCACACCTACAGCAACAAAGGACATGGATTTAACAATTTCAAAGATCAAAAGGCTACAAAAGAATGTCATGAGATAGGCAGATGTTAGTAATAAAGATAAAACACCTGAAACCACTACCCTCAACCAGGAGGCAGAACCGAGCAATGAGCCTGTCAAACCTGTAGAAAATGTTGAGAAAGGGAACGCTGAAAAGATTAAGGAAGTTAAAGAGGAGATACCCACCGAAAACCAACTTGTGGAGGAAAAGTTCAAATCAACTGGGGAAAGGAAAACTAACACCCCACCTTTCCTTTTGACTTTGGAGATTTTGAACCATAAGGTGCATAATTGTCTGGTAGACTCTGGATCATCGGTGAATGTTATGCCTCTTGCAATCTGCAAAAAACTTAATGGGCAGCTAATACCTACTGATTGGGATGTCACTCAACTAGACAAGACTAGTGTCAAAGTGGTGGGGGAGATGAAGAATGTTCTGATTCGATTGTCTGCAAATAAAAAAATATGTCAGTACCTTGATATTGTAGTAGCAGACATACCTGATGGCTATGGATTGATCTTGAATCGAGACTGGTCAGCACGAATAGATGGGTACTTTGCTTCCGATTGGTCACACCTATGGTTGCCTCAGAAGGGTAGCCCAAACTTGATTAAGATTTTGAGAGAACCCTACATGAAGCACAATGTCACTGGGTTGGAAGAGGATAGTGAATCTGCTGATTCTGTCCTGGGAAATTATCTGATTGAGCTTAAGATAAGACATCTTATAGAAAGAAAGGCCAATTCTAAGATTAACTATCAGCCTGAGCTCCTTCAACTTCCTCAGGCTAAAAGGGATGAGTGTAGGATAGTGGACATGTGTTCAATTTAAAAAATAGCAGATCTAGACCATGGTTAGATGTCTCATGTCTATGATCCATCCCACCCTCTAGCTCCCTAAGATTAAAAGATATTCAGGAGTGGGAAATTTTCTTTTCTTTTCTTTTCTTTTGTACATAAATAAATTGATTTGTTTGCTTTAATGCTTTGATTTTTGATTTGAGGTTGTTCTGTTTTAATTTATAGCTTTGATGATTTCTTTTATTTTCACCGCTTTGTTAGTAGTTCTTTTGGTTTTGAATAAAGAGGAAAACTTTTTGTTGCAATGGAAACATCAGAGTTCTTTATTAACTGAAATCTTGAGCAAAAGATTGTACTTTGGAACATAGGATGTCTTCTAGTAGCAGTGTTCCTAACTGGCCATGCATGCATTGAAGTCTTATTTAACCCCTGTAAATAACTCAAAAGTAAAGAGGTCTGGAATACTATTTAGAGGCTCCATCCATTTCACATCTTAAATATCCGAAGGGGTGACAGCGAAAGACCCGCGGAAAGGAAGCAAGGTAAATAGTATATCATATATAAATGATCCCATGCCATAATTTTAGAAAAGCTAAAAGCCATCAAGAGTCAAAACTCCTTAAAAGAAACAAGACATATCAAAGCAAAGTATCAAAAGCATGAATTTCAAATTGCCAAAAGTTCCTCTCCGTCCGTGAGATGAAAAGCAAATTCCTCTCTCACACAAAAGGGCACTATGGGATAGAGGAACCTGAATAAAATTCAGAAAGAAAGGCAAATGGAGGACTCAAAAGAACTAAAGTTCTAATGGCACAAAAGTGCAATTGGCATGGGAATGAAGAACAAAAGGATAATGCTGTTTACTATCTGTTACAATCCTGTGGCGTCCAAGCATGAAACTACCTAAGGACAGGTAAAATAAACCTCATTTATTAGGCCTCAAAAGAGTTATTTAGACTTGCAATATTTATGATGTTACCATTTCCCAAAGAATGGACTACTTCTCAATGGTTTAAATTGCTTAAGTTGGATAGCCTAGGGATACAAGCATCTAGAAGATTTCAATTTTTATCTAGACGGTCTTGCCCTGGGAAGGGGTTAATTCAGAAATCTGGGGTTCACTAGGTAGTCGCCAATTGTTGCAGCTGCAACATTTTCCCAAAATTCCAAAAAAATTTAGGACCCTCCTTTTGCTTGAATTAAGTTCGATGTTCTTCTTTGAGTTGGTCTAATAATGATGATTTCTCTGAACGATTGAATTGATCTACCACTGTGTTGATTCTTCCTTTAGCGCTTGAAGCAATTTAATGTTTCCTTTGGATGCATTTTCAGCTTGTTCAAATCGGGAATTTGTTTGGTTAAAGCTTCCGCCGTTGCGGCAGAGTAGAAAGTATTGACTTCAGTTTTTCTCCTGATACGTTGGTTTAATCAACTGGTTTTTTGGTTTGAATCGGAAGGACTTGTCATTTCTTTCCCCGCCATTGCGAATAGACCTTTGGTTTTGACTTTGAATTTTCCTCGTTTCGATTGATTTGAATTGGCTGCCTTTTGGCTTTGCATCAGAAATTTGTATCATTTCTTTCTTCCGCTGTTGCGGATGGATCTATGGTTTGGTCCCCACCGTTGCAGATGGATTTTCAGTTTGTATTTATTTTTCTTTCCGATCCGTTGGTTTTCTCATCGGCCGGTCTTTTGGTTTACTTCTTCCTCTTCTGATCAGTGCTTTGATGTTTCGGGTCCGTTTGTCATTTCCATCAATTCCATAAGTCATGGGCTTCCACCCTTGCGGCTGCGGGGAGCCTTATCCTTCTGGCATTGCGGACGGAAAATGGCAGTCCCTCCCAATTATGGTTTGAAGTTTTGCTCCCGCTCTTATTGTTTACATCGAACCCGTAAGTCTTCGGTTGCCACTATTGCGGCTATTGGAGGTTTTCTCCTTCCGGTCATTGGAGTCATTTTAAGCCCGCCATTGCGGAAGGTCGGACCTTTTGTTAGCTCCGCCGTTGCAGCTACCGAACACTTTTCCTTGCCGATCTCTTAGACGTTCCTCTTCCAACTTAAGTCCCGACGTTGCGGACGGTGGTGCGCTTTACGGTTCCGCCGTTGCGGATGAAAGAAACGCTAGCCCTTCCGATGTGTATGCGTGGTTGCTTCCGACTTAACTTTAGTCATTGCGGATGGCTTGGCGCTTCGATCATCCGCCGTTGCGAAAGGGTGTTTGCTTTCATCTTCTGATTCAAAAGCTCTCCGCCATCCGATCTTTGATGGCCCGTTGTGGTTGACTATATATACGGGGTCGAGGCGTTAGGTTATTCTATTGTTATTTTTGACCGTCGTGCTCTGTCGCTATCGTGCTGTCGAGTGCTCGAGCTTGTTTGGACCCTAGTGCTGGTACCCAAGTCCAGGTGGCAACTGTGGAAGCCCAATTGTCTTCGTCCCGCCATACACGTCGGTTACACATCAATGCCAGGTAGGATTCGTTTTCCTTTCCCTTTCCATTAAAAGTTTGGTGGTTATGCTTGTTACGGTGTTTGTTTTCCCAGCCATTTACTCGACCCCGTAATTGCATATATATTTGGAGGATTTCGTATCATAGTAGACCGTGGTTTGACATACAGAGTAGTTTTCCCCTCACCGCCGTTTATCTTGCAACCCTACGCCAAACCGCCCTACGTAATGATGGTGGGTAGCTGATAGGTTTGCCATGGCCTTCCTTGGGGGTTTGGGACTGTTTGTGGCATTTTTGGGCTTCTGTGTCGTTTGAACCCCAATCGTTTTCATCACGCGGTCTTGTGCGACCTCATTCGAGCTTAGTGTCAAACCCCTAGCCTGGTGAAAGGGATATGTCATTACTCTTAGTGGGTGAGCATGGTGTCGTTGAAGAAAACCGAGTAATTACCACTTTTTTTCCCGCGCAGCGAAATGACCATGGCGTGCGCAGAGAGCCGAGATTTGTTGCATATTAATGTAGATCTATTGCCGTTTTGAATATGGTTGATAGAGTTGTTTAATATCCTACAGCAGTGGTAGATTGCACATTTTACTGGATATAACTATGTTTCATCATGCTAGACATAAACTAAGTCACTGAACACTGCACATTGGGTTTTAATAGTTCTGTAGTTAGGCCATTTCAGGCTATACATGCATTTATTTACTTCATTGATTGATTGCTATCATGTTGAACATAGAAGAAATGGCACACTGCACATTGATTTATATAAGTTTGTCACTCAGCCAAAAGGGCTTAATGTTACAATTTTATGGCAGGAGGAGCTCACAATGTCAAAGAGACAAAAGAAGAAGGCCCCTGTGGTCGAAGAAGAGCCAGAAATAGAAGTTATCACCAAGACAAAATATATATATGAGGACACTAAGTGTATTTCTGGTATTGAACCTGAATACCAGTGGGGGGAAGTATACAGATTGATCACCCGCAGAGAGGTTCCTGACATGGGTTTAGAAGAAGAGTCCATATATGCCAACATAGAGAAATATTCACTGATGAAGATTGCCACAAGACCAAAGTTGTTCCCGTGCTCTAAAGTAATCAGATGGATTCTGCCCCGGGCAGATGTCACAACAATGATTCTGGAAAATGTTGAAAGACAGGGCTATTCTATATATAGCCCTGGATATGTAGCGTTGGATTACCACTTGCCAGAAGCCCAAGTATTTTTATCTGATGATTGGCTGAAAAACATTAGAATGGACCTGGTAGAGACTCTTAGAAGGATGCTGTTGCAGGGAAAACATTACAGATATAGACCAACGGGTGATTACGATACGACAAGCTTAAGGGCTCCTTATAGGTTCATAGCTTTAATGCTGAATAGGATTTTTGGAAGAGAACATGGTAGGTTCTTCAAGTTGGAGTGGATACCCATCATTTTTCATGTTGCAAACCAGGGGACAATTTTCAACTGGGCTAGCCTTGTATCAAATAGTCTTTCAGCTTGCTTGGCCTCAGCTTTGGGAGGAGTGGCCCAAAAGAGGTCTGAATTCTATATGATTTCCATACTCATCGATTGCATATTGTGTAATCAGCCTTTCCCTGAACTCAGGTGCATCTGGGATAGGGAAAGAATTCCTGTCTATGCTGCCTATAAACTGTTGTGGGCACACAATTATCAGAGCCATTATCGAGAAGTATGTGAACACTTTATCATGCCCTTACACACACTCATTTTCCTTAAGGAGTGTGAGTGTATGTCAGAAGAGGCACTGCAAGTAATAGGGGAGTATGCAGACTACTATTTGACTGAAAATGGCCTGCACTTCAGGATGTTTGGAGGTTCGAGAGCACCTTCCCTGCTGCCCAAATATGCAATTGATTACATTATTCACAAGGAGGCATTCAGAAAAGTGTTCTTGGATGGAATAGGCAGCTTTCTATTTGAGCACAAGAAGACCGCCTATCCCCCTTTTCCCTTCAAGTTAGGGAGCTACAAGTTCACCAAAGTGAAGAAAGCCGATGAATTTGTAGAAGAACTGGAAATATTTCATTTTGGTGAAATGCCCTTCCATAGAAATGATACTCAAGACAAAGTGGCTGAACACTGTAAAGAGCACAATGTGCATTTTGAGTATGCCCACCATTGGGATCGAGAGGAGTCCATATTCCGAAATGCAGTAAACATGACAGCCTTACGAAGAAGGTTTAAGAAAAATATTACCACAAAAGGTGGGAAGGGAGATGAACAAGCCAAGGATGATGAAGAGGCCAGAAAGAGAAATGAGGAAGCCCAGAGATTGGCACAAGAAGCTATAGGGTGGCTACACACAGAATAAGAAGAAAAAAAGGAAGGCTGCTCAGGAAGCAGCTGAGAAAGCAGAAGAAGATACAAAGAAAGAAGAAGAAGAAAAGAAAAGGAAGCTAGATGAGGAGCTTCAAAAGTAAGAAGTTGAAAGGCTAAAGCTGACACAGACAGAGCAGCCAGCTTCTGAAACAGCTGCAGGGCAAACCCAGGACATGGAGAACCCCGAGGTTTAGGACCCACAAGTACCTGTTGCCAGCACACCCATGGTCCCCACACTGAAGTTGGTCCCCTTTGTGCAAAAAAAGGGAGAAGAAATCCCTGATTTTAACACTGTGTTTTATGATAGGGTTACAAAGAGAATAGTAAGGAGAACAGAAAAGAGGGTTGAAACAAGAGATATGCCTAGTAAAATGATAACGGATATGGCTGTTATGTTGGGAATAGACCAATATCCAAGACTCACCCTGAGAGCCGGGTCTGCACTAATCCATGCCTCAGAAGATAACATGGACAAGGTAATAACTGACTTGGAGTAGTCTAAGAAGTCCTCTGCTCAGTTGAAAGATACATTAAGACGAGAAAGGGAGGAAGGAAATAGGATGAAGCGGAAGTATGAAGACATGCAGAGGGAGATAAAAGGCTTCTAGGGCTGAATTGCAGGCCCTCCAAGTAGAAAGACAGGTTATGGAAACTACACAAGAGGCTCTGGAGAAAGTGTAGAAAGAATGTCAAGAGCTAAAGAGTGAAAAGGAAAAGCTGTTGGGGAAAGTAGAAGAGATAGAAGAGTAGCAAAATATTATCTTACAAGCCAGTGAGATGCACTCCCAAGAGCAGAAAGAGAAACATCATGAGCAAATTTCTTCTCTGACAACTGCTCTGGAGGAAGCAAGGGAGCAGCGGGTGAACCTCCAGCCATTCAAAGATCATATCTTGACCCAGAAGGATAAGACATTGCAGCTACAAACTGCTATACAAGGAGAGAGGTGTAGAGTGTTGCAGGTAGATAGCAGATTGGAGGAAATCTTGGAGACCTCCTCTTACTTTGTAGATCGATCTCAGGACGTCCTTGAAGTCCTGACTGCAAGAATGTCAAGGCTAGAAAACAAGGAATAAACTCCAGCAGAACTACCATCAAAGGATACACAGGCCCTCAAGCGGGATTATGACTTGCTGGAGTTTGCCATAAATACCGCAGAAGATTTTAAAAAATCAGTTAAGAAGACAAAAGGAGCATGCACCGAGTTTTTTAGAAGGCTTCTCATTACCTACAACTGGTGCCAGATAGAGGCCAAGCAGAGGCTTGAGGCTTTCCCAGATCACAACGCCTTTGTAGAGCTGTTACAGAAGAGGTACCAGGAAGAGGAAGCTAAAGTACAGTAGATTAAAGCCCTGAATGATCAGATCTTGAAGAACAAAGTAGATCATTCAGCTATCAGCGTGTAGCTTCTGGAAGACCAGCTACGATTGAGTGCAGCCAGGATTGAGGCCATAAAGAACCAGGCTGCTAAGTTTGAGATTAATATTCAGTTTCTAGAGCCTTGTGCGTTTGAGGGTATTGCCTCTGAAGCTGTGAAATGGAAGAAATTTCTAGATGCCCAAGTGGGACCCTCCTCGTAAAGGATTGGTCACTTTTTGTAATTTGTAATAATTTTGTAAATCTTTGAGAAAATTCAAGTGTTGGGAAATGAAGAGTTGGGAAGCCCAAAGGTCACTTGGGTAGCCCAACCGTCTCACCTTTTTGTTTAAATGTAATAGACTAAGAGGGAAGAGGGACTTTTTCCCAGTTAGACAGGAAAAGCTATATTGGAAGAAGAACTATTTCTCTTTGCAATAAAGAAGTATTGTTTGCCTATTGGAGAAATATTAGTGGCACTTTCAAATGTGATGTTGTGGATGGTTGAAAGTTGAACTATTTTGTTTTTCCAGCTTTTTGTCCATTAACCGTGAGATCGTTCTAACTCTTTGAACCTATGTTCTTGTTTAAACGATTTCTAGTTTATTTTTGTGGAATGACCACCATGAGTAATGTATGCTGTTCATAAAACAATTGGCTATCTGGTTGTTGAAATATCTTTCATCGTTCATGCGTTATGGAAAGAAATATCAGCTAGCTGTAGTTTCTCTTTGTATTGCATGCACAATACACATTACTCATAAATAATTTACAATCTGGCTCCCCGGGGATAGATAGATAGATAGATATTTAGTTTTATTTTTGCATATGTGATTTAGATGCTCGTGAGCCTAAGACGAGAGGTAAGAACCTGCGCATCACATTGTGAATGATCCTTGCATCCTTATCACCCTGCATAGTTGATTAGGCATATGCATATCATACTTAATTCAAAACAATACAAAAATATACACGGTGGACCGGGCCGCAACCGGTAAAACCTTTGTTTTTGTTACTTTGACCTACGGTAGCCGGACCGCAAACTGGATGGATTCCCCATACCAAACAGTCACGGGCTAGCTGGGAACGTTGACTGGGGAGAATCCCTTTCCTGTTTTTGCCTGCGAATTTCTAGGCCTCAACAGGTGTTGTACAACATTCCATTGCTACTTATCTAGAATGAAACCCCTTTGATTACATGTTGGGAGTAGTGCACGCTCGTAATAATGTCTTGGTAGAGATGGAAGGCATCTACAAAGTTACCATATGTATACGAAATATGGATGAATGTTGGATTGGATGAAATAATTATGTTAGCGCTCAGAATTCCCCCCTGGTTGTGAAAGGGAAATCCCAAGGTAACCACAAAACCAATATTTAGGAAGAAAGATGGCTTCTTTCTTTCCAGAGAGGGATCACTCAATACTTTAACTCATAGGTCAGAAATATTTGCAAAAGAAATGAAATTTAATCTGAAATAGGTGTTCATTGGGCATGGAGTCATAATGATAACAAACATTAACAGTGTTATTTCAAAGGAATTTAACAAAGGCAGGGTAGCTACTTATTTATAGTAAAAAAGATGATTTTCTAGTGATAAAGAAGAATTTAAGAACAATCCAATCACATGGGAATCTAATAAGGATGAAACCAATATTAACTTTATAAGAACAATTTTGTGAATCCTTGAAAGCAATGGACCAGAGCATATGAGTATGAATTCCAACCCACTATAAACTCATTCAAGTATTAAACAGATACCATAACGAAATATTAACAGGAAACACATGCACATATAAGAAAGGGAAAGTACAGACTCCAAATATAATAACACAAGAATATCTGTCAAAATTCCTGCTCGGCTTTGAAATATTTTTAATCTTTTGATCTCTGTTACAATATTTATTTCTCTCATGGGTTCCAACCCATTTTACATTGTAAAATGTTTCTTAAATAAAAAAACATGCTCCATGAGCTGATAACTACCTCTATACTAAAAATAGGAAAAATAAATTCCTTATTACATTTGTCACTTTGCTCCCTAACCAACTTAACTGCTCATAAATAAATTACAAAATTTAACTAAACTAGTCTTCAATGGTCTTCAAAATTTCAAATTTCTTCACTAGCGCCACCTGTACTTGGTCTTTCCAAACTTCTCAACTGTCTTCCACTGATCGACATTTGGTAGTTCCAAATTGGCCTTTTCCTTTTCAAGTACTCTCAATTCCACACGATCCATGTAGGAAATTGCGGGAAACTGAGCATAAGTTGCTTTGAAAGTGTTAATTAGTTAAAAATACACATATAACTTTTCAACTATTGTTTTTCCAGACATATATTGTTGCATATCCTCAAACTTCTTATGATCCAACCTGCACTTGACTAATTGAGCATGATATTCCACTTGAGATAGAAGTTTACCATTTTCTTCCCAGAAATAAGGTAAACCTAATTTAAACAATGGTGTAAATACCCCAATGAACATCTTAACCTGATGCTGCATAATGTCTATTTTAGCTTGTACAATGTCCAAATGCTGATGCTTTCCAACTACTTTTCTTTCCCAAGTAATCACTGAAATTCTGTCTTTGATTCCCATAGTTTTCAAATCATCTTCTGACACACCATTTAGAAAATTGACTGTATTGTTTCCTGTATCTATAGGATTCTTATTTAAAGTCTCCTTCACTGCTGTACAACTTTGTCTCGCAGCTTGTATGCCAGTTTCCTTATCCAATATGTAATTTAAATAAGGCCTAAGATTCCCAGCTTATGTTTTAATCATATCCCAAATGATATGTTTTTCTCCTTGTACTGGCAATTGTCCATTCAATTGCTTCATCAATTTGTCATTTTTATCTAGAAGGTTTTTACACTTATTTTTCATGGCTTTCCTTTCCTCTTCCTTCTTTAAATATGCATTCTATAGTATTTTGTTTTGATTTTTAAGACCAAAATTTTCTAAATCTTTCAAACTCACTTGGGACATGGCTTGCACAATTGATTCTTCACTTGTTTGTGTAGGTGCAGCCGTTGAAATTAACCATACTTCAGGCTCTTTCTTTCTCTCTTCTAGCTCTTTTTCCAAAACACCCTGTTTTTGTTTAGAACCTTTTCATTCTCTATCAAAATCAATTTCTCTTTTTCCCACTCATTTTTCTCCTTAGCAAACTTCAAAAGATTAGCTTTTCAATCATTTAACTCATTATTCAATGTTTCTTTTTCTTTCTCTAGTTTAGTTAGCTATGAATCCTGAATAAGCTGTGTAGCAGGGATTTTTAGCTTTTTCTTCAATAGTTGGATTGTACTTTCTTTTTCTGCAAGTAGGTTTTGAGTAGATTCCCCCTTATTTGTTTCACTATCAACAGTAAACAAATCTCCCTGGAGCTTCTTGATTTGTTGTTGGTGTGCTTTATTCTCCACCCTTTCCTGTCTTAATTGATTTTCAATTTTTGTCTTGGTGGATTGCAGCCTATACACCTTCAAAGTAGCCTTCAACAAATCACTGTAGATGAACTCTCCATTTTGTTTATGTAAGTGAATCATGTATGGGACATGAATGTTTTCTAAATTAAACCTCATCTCTACCACACTGTTATTACTGGCCACTGCTAAGTTTAAGGTATTCTGAGTATGATCCTCAACAGTGACTAAAGAGACATATTTGTTTGATATTTTCCTTACATCAGCATACAAATTTAGAGACTCATCCAAGGATGTATCTCTGTTATCTTTGTACTTGTCAAATAATTCAGCCTTGGTCTTAAATTTATAAATATACCCTTCATGAGTCTCATAAAAAGCATATTCCTTTACTTCAAATGCTGGATCTTTTACTTTCATCTGTTTCTTCTTACCCTCAGTATTTGTTACTTCTACTAGCTCTCCTTCAACTTCAATCTTTTGTCTCTTTAATGTTTCTGAACTATCTTCCTCTTCTGTTTCCATGGCATCCAAAAAGGTTATTTTATTATTCATTTTTGAATGATTAGAAATAGGAGTAATCACCTCTGCTGTTGGGACTATAACCAATGGGTCTTTACTATGTGACATTAATATCTTGTACTATTGATGTAGAATCTTGCACCATATCATCTTCATCATGCACTGGTGATGGATAATCTAACCAATTTTCCTTCTTAGCTAAACCTTCAACTTCTTGATGTTCAAAGGGCTTGTTCTTGTTTACTTGCAGTTTCCTTATTGACATGATATGATGGGGATCATAATTTATTGCAATGTTTGTTTGAAATCCCATCTCTTTAAGTAAGCTTTCTATAACATGCAATGCAACCTTGCTCTTAATGATGAAAGGTCCAATCACCCAAGGGAATTTAATCTTTGAAATCTTCCTAAAGCTTATGAAATGCTCATTCTCAACTATTAGCTTATGTATCACCAATTCCAGTGCAAAAATCCTTGAAGTGAGGAATGCAGGTAAAATATAAGGCTCATGAGTGAATCCATATACCCTAATAATTGCATGCTCTTCCAATAAGAACCAATCACCTATTCTTCTGTCTGGCACACACTGTAAAGATTCGCTCATAATTGGCAGTACTCTAGGTAATTTCACTTGGAAATTTTTTTTTTAAACTTCTGCCATCAAGAAGTTCATATACTTGAAGACATTTCTGTTGATTTCCTCTGTTAAAACCATCTCTGGTAATTGTAAATTCTCCTCATTGCAAAAAAGAAACATCCTAACCAAATAAGATTGAAACCTGAAGTGTTTTGTGTTTTGGAAATTCACTAGCTGAGAGTGAATACTCTCAACCATGAATTCATCAAATTTAAGATAAACTGACTGGGAATACTAGGATTCAGATTGGCTTGGGCTAATTTTTAACAAAAGACTCATTAGCAGCTCAGTGACATATCTACCAGTATCCGGACCTAAAAATTGACTCATCAATGAAATACTAATTTAGTTTCTTCATTGAACATGTTGGTATCTACAGGGAATGACTGATTTCGTAAGGACACATATGACCTACAACAAGTAGTTAAAAATGACTATTTAAGCTCAAGGATTGATTCATGGAAAGATTGAATTAGGTTTTCTTCATTAAAATCTTCCTGGAATTGGGTAAACGAGGAAGGGATTGTAAGTGAATCCTAGACAACTAAGGCATTGACGGGATGCAAAGTTTTGGTCTTGGGCAAGTCCATAATCACTCTTTCAGATGAAGAATAGTTCAAGGCACACCACTCAACAAAATATTGAAAATTTAGGGTTTGCTCAGGATAGAAAAAGCAAAAAAAATGGGACCTACAAACACCATGTAGATTTGTACCCTGGTACTCCAATATTTTAATCTTGGTTTTTAACTAGTTAATAGATCCAAAGGACAAAAATCTATCACAAATCTCACTATCCCTGTCTTCAAATACCTCTTCAATTTTCTAGAATTCTAAGACTTGAGGTTCTATTTCCCCTCCACTGTCCATATTAAAATACATTTTGGGAAGGTAAAAAGTGGCCTACCTGGTAAACTGATGGGTCGATGAGAATATTTATGAGATGGATTCTTCCATGCAAACATAGCTTTCTTATTCCAATGCATAAAAGACAAATAGTTTTCATCCAAGTGCTTTATCTTTTATAGTATTTTATACAATATAATCCTCTACTATCTTTCATGCAACTTTCCTAGGTGAATCCTTTCTTATCAACATATCTATTCCCTCTTTATCCTGAACTATTGATCTTGATCATTGGTTAACCTTGCATTCCTAATCCAGCTAAATTACATTTCTTTATCTTCCTTGCACTTCCCAATAGCGGATCCCTTCACCACCGTAGATTCATCAACTCTTTATTTTCCACCATAGATCCTCACTTTGACTTTACACTATCATCTAGAAGGTAAAACAATGTACATATTCATTAGTGGATCCTTTAAATCCCTTTGATCATATTTCCTGTAGATCCTATCTGTTGATCAATTTCACCCTTTACAAATTCTGCTTAACTCCAACTGTACATTTATCGTGCTTAGTTTCTTATCAGACTCAACCTTAACCCTCGATCTTGATCAATCTCAATCTCAACTGTCGATTGATTCCATCCTTTAACATTTTCTGCTGAGCCTCCTTATTATTTTCTCCGTGCATGTTTTAATAATGGAATCTCCCTTGATGGTATATCTCACCATCCTTAAATATTCACCTTTGAATTAGCGGGTTCTTTAACACATTCCTCTAATTTTAAAATCTTATTAGTCTACGTAGCTTTTATCAACATAATCCTTTCCATCCGTTGATATCCTCAAGCATAAATCCTCACCGTTGATCTATGGAGGATGTACCCATTTCTACTAAGTCCTGACTCAAATTTATACATGCATGTTCCCCCAGCGGAATCATTATGCACCATATATCAACTTTCTCTTTAAATATCCGCCATTGATTGTTACGGGGTGTAAGCTTTTCCACTAGTTGGAAAATTTTGTTTTTCTGCACTAATTTTTCTAGCGGGGTCATTCTCTGCTGTAGATCTCTCCTTACCTTTTTTTGATCGTAGATATAGACTCCCTTTTAAATCATTCTGTTAGTTTCCCAAATTATTTTTCCTATGCATATCTAGGTAGTGGATTAGTTATCAAGCATAGATCTTACCGTCCACAGATATACACCATTAAAATGTGTCACATGATACCATAGGTGGGCATTTTCACTTTAATCTTATTTCCAAAGCTTAATCCATAAGAAATGCAGATCTTAACCTTAGAATTAGCCCCTTTTATCATTTTTTAAGCACCTTATAAGCATACCTTTGGTCATATCACAAAATTTTTCCATACCATAACTTATTCCTTCTGAGGCCCGCCCATTTCCAACTGCTAACCTAAAATGGTGCTAACATTTTGCATGAATTTATGACATATATATTTATGCATAAGAATTTTCCTTTATGAACATGTTTTGAAGATTATGAAATGTTTCTAACCATGCAACTGGACTTGACTTGTAGGAAGGATCGTGTATAATCACATACAAGAGAAGAATGATGCAGTTGCAGATGTATGATGAAGTTGTAGATGTACAATAGAAGAATGATGAAAAACAAGTGATAAATAAGAAATTACTAATGTGTTGACTAAGCCTCTATCTCATGTAAAGTTTGAATATTTCGAGACAATCTTGGTGTAGTCCAAAAGGACCTCCCTCGAAAGAGGGAGTGATGATGAGGATGTGTATGTGGTGTGTGTCACAATGATGTGGTAGCTCAGTCTAGGATTGGTATTCCAACTTAATAAGGCCTGGTTGATCCCATTAGGATACTGACATGGCTTGTTTGATCTTAGGGAGATTAGTATGTATGGCTATGCTTGTTTGGCCTGAAAGGGTTAGTAAGTTAGACAAGGCTTGTTTGGTATCTAGGTAGATTGATATGTTTGGCTAGGATTGCTTGGTCCAAAAATATTAGTAAGCCAGACAAGGCCAATTGGGTCTACAAGAGTGCCCACTTTGATGCTACTTCATATGATTCCAACACTCTGTGTTGATGATGTGGTTTTGGTTCCAACACTCTGTACTGATGTTGTAGTTGTGGTTCCAACACTTTGAGCTAATGATGTGGTTGTGGTCCCAACACCTTGTGCAAATGATGTTGATGTGGTTGTGGTCCCAACACTTTGTCCTGGTGATGTTGATGTGGTTGTGGTCCTAACACCTTGTGTTGATGATGTTGATGTGGTTGTAGTCACACCACTTTGTGTTGATGACGATGATGTTGTCTTAGCATTTTATGCTAATGATGATGATGTTGTTCCAACATTTCGACGCTGATGATGCATATGATGATCTAGCATTTATTTGTCGATGATGTTGTTTTTAGCACTAACATGCTAATGATGTTATTCTAGTATTAACATAACGATGATGTTGCAGATGATGATGATGTTCCAGTATTCACATATTGATGTTGCATATGATGATGATGTCCTAGTATTCACATACCAATGTTACAAATGATGATGATGTCATAGTATTCACATACTGATGTTGCATATGATGATGATTTTCAAATATTTACATACTGATGTTGGAGATGATGATGCTGTCCCATAATTGACATATTGATATTGAAAATGATGATGTTGTCCTAGAATTCAAATATTGATGTTGCATATGATGATGATGTCCCAACATTCACATACTAATGTTTTAGATGATGAGGATGTCCCAACATTCACATACTGATGTTGTAGATGATGATGTCCCAACATACACATACTGATGTTACATATGATGATGATGTTCCAGTATTCACATACTGATGTTGCAGATTATGATGATGTTCCATCATTCACATTCTGATGTTGTAGATGATGATGATGTCTTAGTATTCACATATTGATGTTGCAAATGATGATGATGTTCCATGATGATGATACTCTGTGATGATGATGTTACACAATGATGATGTTCCACAATGATGATGTTCCACCATGATGATGTTCCATGATGATGATGTTCCACGATGATGATGTTCTGTGATGATGATGTTTGACGAAGACTATGTTCCAATGGTGACTATGATTCTTATGATGTTTTTGTTAGAAAACTTCCTATGACATATATATTGACCAGTCAGTTGTACAATTATTGTTGTGGTTGTTGCTGATGATGTAGAATAATTTCCTTGTTAAGAGGGAGTGTTAAAAGAAATGTAACTTCAGAAGATATTCTATTATACTTTTATGTTATTCCTCCATTCTAATATTTCCTTGATGTAATTAGTCATGTAAAATTCATGAGGTAAAACCTCCCTTATAAGTCGGGGTAATAGTACCCACAAAAGTAGTTTATAAATGTTACTTTATGTCTTCCTAGGTAATTCGACCCCAATTACAGAACTTGGCCAACCTAGTTAGAGAACCTGGCTCCAATTATAGAACCTGACCCCATGTTACAGTGTTTGCATTGATGATCGGTATACTACTAATATGAATCTAATGGGTAAATGGATTATGGTGTTGTACAACATTCCATTGCTACTTATATAGAATGAAACCTCTATGCTTTCATTTTGGGAGTAGTGCACGCTCGTAATAATGTCCTGGTAGACATGGAAGGCATCTAGAAAGTTACCGTATGTATACGGAATATGGATGAATTTTGAATTGGCTGAAATAATTGTGTTAGTACTCATAATATACCCCCAGTTGTGAAAGGGTAATCCCAAGGTAACCATAAAAAAAATCTTTAGGAATAAATCTAACTTCTTTCTTTCCAGAGAAGGATCTCTCAATAGTTTAACTCACAGGCCAAAAATATTTGCAAAAGAAATGAAATTTAATAATGTATGTGGTTGAAAGAGGTGTTCATTGGGAATGGAGTCATAATGATAACACACATTAACAATGCTATTGCAAAGGAATTTAACAGAGCCAGGGTAGCTACTTCTTCACAGTAAAAAAAACAATTGTCTGACCTATTGATAAATTTAAGACTAGCGATGACTTATTTGACAAGTACATAGATAATAGAGATACATCCTTAGATTAGTCTCTAAAATTGTATGTTGATGTAAGGAGAATCTAAAACATAGATGTCTCTTTAGTCACTATTAAGGATCATGCTCAAAATACCTTAAACTTAGCAATGGTTACTAAGAACAGGGTGGTAGAGATGAGCCTGAATTTAGAAAACGTTTCTGTCCCAGACATGATTCACTTACATAAACAAACCAGAGAGGTCATCTATAGTGATTTTTTGAAGGAAACTTTGAAGGTATCTAGGCTGCAATCCACCAAGATAAAGATTGGAAATCAATTAAGATAGGAAAGGTTGGAGAATAAAGCACACCAACAACAAATCAAGAAGCTGTACGGAGATTTGTTGACTGCTGATAGTGAAACAAATAAGGGAGAAGCTACTTAGAAGTTGCTTGCAGGAAAAGAAAGTACAATCCAATTGTTGAAGAAAAATGTAAAAATCCCTGCTACACGGCTTATTCATACTTCAGAGCTAACTGATCTAGAGAAAGAAAAAGAAACATTGAATAATGAGTTAAATGATTGCAAATCTAAGATTTTGAAGTTTGTCAAGGAGAAAAAGGAGTAGGAAAATGAGAAATTGATTTTTATAGAGAATGAAAATGTTCTTAAAAAAAATAGGGTGTTTTGGAGAAAGAAATATAAGAGATAAAGAAAGAGTTTGAAGTACATATAATTTCATTAGTTGCACCTACATAGACAAGTGAAGAATCAATTGTGCAAGCCATGTCCCAAGTGAGTTTAAGAGATTTAGAAATTGTTGGTCTTAAAAATCAAAACAAAATCCTGGAGAATGCAACTTTAAATAAGGAAGAGGAAAAGAAAGCCATGAAAAATAAGTGTAAAGACCTTCTAGATAAAAATGAAAAATTAATGAAGCAATTGAATGGACAATTGCCACTACAAGAAGCAAAACATATCATTTGGGATGTGATTATAACAGAAGTTGGGAAGATTATGACTTATTTAAATTACATCTTGGATAACGAAAATGTCATACAAGCTTCCATACAAAGTTGTACAACAGTGAAGGAGACTTTAAATAAGAATCCTATAGATACAACAAACAATACAGTCAATTTTCTAAATGGTGTGTCAGAAGATTATTTGAAAACTATAGGAATCAAAGACAAAATTTCAGTGATTAATTGGCAAGAAAAGTAGTTGGAAAGCATCAACATTTGGACACTATACAAGCTAAAATAGACATTATGCAGCATCAGGTTAAGATGTTCATTGGGTTATTTACACCATTGTTTAAATTGGGTTTACCTTATTTATGGGAAGAAAATGGTAAACTTCTATCTTAGGTGGAATATCATGCTCAGTTAGTCAAGTGCAGCTTGGATCACAAGAAGTTTGAGGATATGCAACAATCTCTGTTTGAAAAAAAATAGTTGAAAAGTTATCTATGGATTTTGTACTAATTAATACTTTCAGAGAAACCTGTGCTCAACTGCCAACAATTTCCTACATGGATCATGTGGAATTGAGAGTACTTGTAAAATAAATGGCCAGTTTGGAATGGCCAACTGTCGATTAGTGAAAAACAGTTGAGAATTTTGGAAAGACCAAGTATAGGTTGCACCAGTGAAGAAATTTTGAAGACCGTTTAAGCATAGTTTAGTTAAATTTTGTAATTTATTTCTGAGTAGTTAAGTTAGCTAGGGAGCATGTTTTTTTATTTAAGCAACATTTTACAATGTAAAAGGGGTTGAAACCCGTGATAGAAATCAATATTGTAACATAGATAAAATATTAATAAAATTTTAGAGCCGAGTAGGCATTTTGATAGAGATTCGTGTGTTATTCTCTTTGCATTATATACTTTCCCTTTCTTCTATGTGCATGTGTTTCCTATTAATCTTTCATTATGTTATTTGTTTCATACTTGAATGAGTTTATAGTGGGTTGGAATTCATACTCATATACTCTGGTCCATTGCTTTCAAGTATTCACAAAATCGTTCTTCTAAAGTTAATATTGGTTTCATCCTTGTTAGATACCCATGTTAATGGATTGTTCTTAAATTATTCTTTATCGCTAAACAATCAACTTTTTTACTGTGAAGAAGTAGCTACCTTGCCTCTGTTAAATTCCTTTGCAATAGCACTGTTAATGTTTGTTATCATTATGACTCCATTCCCAATGAACACCCGTTTCAGCCACATGCATTATTAAATTTCATTTGTTTTGCAAATATTGCTAGAATGTGAGTTAAACTATTGAGAGATACCTCTCTAGAAAGAAAGAGGCCAACTTTCTTCCTAAATATTGGTTTTTTGGTTACCTTCGGATTACCCTTTCATAAGAGGGGGTAAATTCTGAGTGCTAACACAATTATTTCATCCAATCCAACATTCATCCATATTTCGTATACATATGGTGGCTTTCTAGATACCTTCCATCTCTACCAGGACATTATTACGAGCATGCACTACTCTGTCCATGTCAGCAAAGAGGTTTCAATCTAGATAAGTAGCAATGGAATGTTGTACAACACCGTAATCCATTTACCCATCAAATTCATATTAGTAGTATACTAATCATCAGTGCAAACACTGTAACATGGGGCCAGGTTCTGTAATTGGGGCCAGGTTCTCTAACTAGGTCATCCAAGTTCTCTAATTGGGGCTGACCTACAATTTCTAATCCCACTGCCTTACGTGTCTTTATCTTCCTTGAACTTCCAAAAAACAGATCCCTTCACCATCATAGATTCATTGTCTCTTTATTTACCATCGTAGATCCTCACTTTGAATTTCCACTATCATCTAGCAAGTAAAATAGAGCAAATCTGTCATCATTGGATCCTTTACATCCCCTCGATCTTAATCCCCACAGATCCTATTCGTTGATCAATTTCACCATTTACATATTCTTCTCAACTCCAACTGTACATCTAACATGCTTATTTTCTCAGCGGACTCAACCTTAACCCTTGATTGCGATCAATATCAATCTCAACCATCAATTGATTCCATCCTTTAACATATCCACTGAGCCTCCTTATGATTTTCTCTGTGTATCTTGCAATAGCGGAATCTCCCTCGACCATATACCTCAGCATCCTTAAATATCCACCTTCGAATTAGCGGGAACTTTAACACATTCCATTGATTTTAAAATCTTAGTATTCCACATAAGTTTAATCATCAGAATCTTTTCCATCAGTTGATCTCCTCAAGCATCAATCCTCACTGTTGATCTATGTAGTCTATACGATTTTACACTGACTCCTGACTCAACTTTCTTCATGCATGTTCCCCTAGCGAAATCATTATGCACCATAGATCAACTTTCTCTTTAAATATCCGTTGTTGATCTTTGTCGTTTGTAATATTTTCTGCTGGTTGGAAAAGTTTGTTTATCCATGGTAGTTTCACCAACGGAGCCATTCTCAGCCATATATCTCACCTTACCTTTTTCCCAATCGTCGATCTAGGCTCCCTTTTAAATCATTCCGCTAGTTTCCCAAATTCTTTTTCCCATGAATCTCTGGGTAGCTGATTAATTATCAATCATAGATCTTACCATCCACAGATCTACACCATTAAAACCTATCACATGATACCATAGGTTTGCATTTTCACTTTAAGCTTATTTCCAAAGCTTAATCCATAAGAAAGGCAGATCTTAACCTTAGAATTATCCCCCTTTTAGAATTTTTTAAGAACCTTATAAGCATACCTTTGGTCATATCACAAACATTTTCCATACCATACCTTATTTCTTCTGAGGCTCGCCCCTTTCCAACTGCTAACCATAAATGGTACTATCAAGTTTCATGAATGTATGACATATATATTTATGCATAAGAATTTGTCATTATGAACATGTTTTGAAGATTATGAAATGTTTCTAACCATGCAATTGTATTTCACTTGTAGGAAGGATCGTATGCAATCACCTACAAGAGAAGAATGATGCAATTGCAGATATATGATGAAGTTGTAGATGTACAAGAGAAGAATGACAAAGAAGAAGTGATAAATAACAAATTACTGATGTGTTGACTAAGCCTTTATCTCGTTTAAAGTTTGAATACTTTTGAGACAAGCTTGGTGTAGTCCAAAATGACCTCCCTTGAAAGAGGGAGCGATGATGAGGATGTGGATGTGGTGCGTGTTATAGTGGTGTGGTAGCTCAGTCTAGGATTGGTATGTCAACCTAATAAGTCGTGGTTGATCCCATTAGGATTGGGTTATCAATACTAACATGGCTTGTTTGATCTTAGGAAGATTAATATGTCTGGCTAGGCTTGTTTGGCCCGAAAGGGTTAGTAAGCCAGACAAGGCTTATTTGGTCTCCAGGTAGATCGATATGTCTAGCTAGGATTGTTTGGTACAAAAGGATTAGTAATCCAAACAAGGAAAATTGGGTCTACAAAAGTGCCCACCATGATGCTGCTTCAGATGATTCCAGCACTCTGTGTTGATGATGTGGTTTTAGTTCCAACACTCTACGCTGATGATATAGTTGTGGTTCCAATACTTTGTGATGATGATGTGGTTGTGGTACCAACACCTTGTGCATATGATTTTGATGGGGTTGTAGTTACATAACTTGGTGGCGATGATGTGGTTGTGGTGCCAACACTTGTGCTGATGATGTTGATGTGGTTGTGGTCCCAACACTTTGTCATGGTGACGTTGATGTGGTTATGGTACCAACACCTTATGCTAATGATGTTGATGTTGATGACGATGATGTTGTATTAGAATTTTATGCTAATGATGATGACGTCGTTCCAACATTTCTATGCTGATGATACAGATGATGATCTAGCATTATTTGTTGATGATGTTGTTTTTAGCACTAACATGCTTATGATGTTATTCTAGTATTAACATACTGATGATGGGGATGTCCCAGTATTCACAACTGATGTTGCATATGATGATGATGCCCTAGTATTCACATACCAATGTTCCAGATGACGATGATGTCCCAGTATTCACATACTGATGTTTCATATGATGATGAAGTTCCAATATTCACATACTGATGTTCTAGATGATGATGATGTCCCATCATTCACATACTGATGTTACAGATGATGATGATGTTACAAATGATGATGATGTCCCAACATTCAAGTAATGATGTTGCTGCTGCTGCTGATGTCCCAGTATTCACATATTGATTTTGTAGATGATGATGATGTCCCAACATTCACATAATGATGTTGCAGATGATGACGATGTTCCGGTATGCACATACTGATGTTGCAGATTATAATGATGTTCCAGCATTCACATTCTAATGTTGTAGATGATGATGATGTCTTAGTATTCACATTATGATGATGATGTCTTAGTATTCAGATGATGATGATGATAATGTTGTTCCACCACGATGATACTCCATGATGATGATGTTCCACGATGATGATGTTCCATGATGATGATGTTCCATGATGATTATGTTTCGTGATGACGATGTTTGATGAAGATGATGTTCTTGTGATGACAATGATGCTTATGATGTTCTTTTTACAAAACTTCCTATGTCATATAGATTCACCAGTCAGTTGTACATTTGTTGTTGTGATTGTTGCTAATGATGTAGAATACTTTCCTTGTTAAGAGGGAGTGTTGAAAGAAATGCAACTTCAGAAGATATTCTATTGTACTTTTATGTTATTCCTCCATTATGAGATGTCCTTGATGTAATTGGTCATGTAAAATTCATGAGGTAAAACCTCCCTTGTAATTCAGGGCAATAGTACCCAAAAAAGTATTTTATAAATGTTATTTTGAGTCTTCCTAGGTAGGTTGGCCCCAATTAGAGAACCTGGCCGACCTAGTTAGAGAACCTGGCCCCATGCTATAGTGTTTGCATTGATGATTAGTATACTACTAATATGCACCTGATGAGTAAATGGATTACGGTGTTGTACAACATTCCATTGCTACTTATCTAGATTGAAAGCTCTTTCCTGACATGGATGGAATAGTGCTCGCTCGTAATAATGTCCTGGTAGATATAGAAGGTATCTAGAAAGCCACCATATGTATACAAAATATGGATGAATGTTGGATTGGATGAAATAATTGTGTTATCACTTAGAATTTACCCCCTCTTGTGAAAGGGTAATCCGAAAGTAACCATGACAAAACCAATATTTAGGAAGAAAGATGGCTTCTTTCTTTCTAGATAGGGATCTCTCAATAGTTTAACTCACATTCTAGCAATATTTGCAAAAAAAATGAAATTTAATAATGTATGTGGTTGAAACAGGTGTTCATTGGGCGTGGAGTCATAATGATAACAAACATTAATAGTTATATTGCAAAGGAATTTAACAGAGGCAGGGTAGCTACTTCTTCACAGTAAAAAAACTGATTGTTTGGCAATAAAGAAGAATTTAAGAACAATCCATTAACATGGGTATCTAACAAGGATGAATCCAAAATTAAATTTAGAAGAACAATTTTGTGAATACTTGAAAGAAAAGGATTAGAGTATATTAGTATGAATTCCAACCCACTATAAACTCATTCCAGTATGAAACAAATAACAGAATGAAAGATTAACAGGAAACACACGCACATATAAGAAAGGGAAAGTATAGAATGCACAGAGAATAACACACGAATCTCTGTCAACATGCATGCTCGACTCTAAAATTTTATTAATATTTTGATCTTTGTTACAATATTGATTTCTATCATGGGTTCCAAACCCTTTTACATTGTAAAATGTTGCTTAAATTTAAAAACATGGTCCATGAGATGATAAATACCCCTATACTAAAAATAGGAAAAATAATTGCCTTATTACATCTGTCACTTTGCTCCCTAACTAAATTAACTACTCAGAAATAAATTACAAAATTTAACTAAACTATTCTTCAACGGTTTTCAAAATTTCTACACTGGCTCAACCTATACTTGGTCTTTCCAAACTTCTCAAATGTCTTCCACTGATCGATAGTTGGTCATTCCAAACTGGCCATTTCCTTTGCAAGTACTCTCAATTTCACATGATCCACGTAGGAAATTATTGGTAGATGAGCACAAGTTTCTCTGAAAGTATTAATTAGTTCAAAATCCATAGATAACTTTTCAACTATTGTTTTTCCAAACAGATATTGTTGCATATCCTCAAACTTCTTGTGATCCAAGCTGCACTTGACTAACTAAGCATGATATTCCACGTGAGATAGAACTTTACCATTTTTTTCCCAGAAATAAGTTAGACCCAATTTAAGCAATGGTGTAAATAACCCAATGAACATCTTAACCTGATGCTGCATAATGTCTATTTTAGCTTGTATAGTGTCCAAATGCTGATGCTTTCCAACTACTTTTCTTTCCAAGTAATCACTGAAATTTTGTCTTTGATTCCCATAGTTTTCAAATAATATTCTGACACACCATTTAGAAAATTGACTGTATTGTTTGTTGTATCTATAGGCTTCTGATTTAAAGTCTCCTTCACTGTTGTACAACTTTGTCTGGAAGCTTCTATGATAGTTTCCTTATCCAAGATGTAATTTAAATAATTCCTAAGCTTCCCAACTTCTGTTATAATCATATCCCAAATGATATGTTTTGCTTCTTGTACTAGAAATTGTCCAGTCAATTGCTTCATCAATTTTTCATATTTATCTAGAAGGTCTTTACACTTATTTTTCATGGCTTTCCTTTCCTCTTCCTTATTTAAAGCTGCATTCTCCAGGATTTTGTTTTGATTTTTAAGACCAACAATTTCTAAATATCTTAAACTCACTTGGGACATGGCTTTCACAATTGATTCTTCACTTGTCTGTGCAGGTGCAACTGGTGAAATTATATGTACTTCAGGCTCTTTCTTTCTCTCTTATATTTCTTTTTCGAAAACACCCTATTTTCGTTTAAGAACCTTTTCATTCTCTATAAAAAGAAATTTATCTTTTTCCCACTCCTTTTTCTCCTCAGCAAACTTCAAAATCTTAGCTTTGCAATCATTTAACTCATTATTCAATGTTTCTTTTTCTTTATCTAGATCAGTTAGCTCTAAAGTCTGAATAAGCTGTGTAGCAGGGATTTTTAGATATTTCTTAAACAATTGGATTGTACTTTATTTTTTTGCAAGCAACTTCTAAGTAGATTCTCCCTTAGTTGTTTCAGTATCAGTAGTCAATAAATATCCTTAGAGCTTCTTGATTTGCTGTTGGTGTGCTTTATTCTGCACCATTTCCTGTCTTAATTGATTTTCAATCTTTATCTAGGTGGATTGCAGCCTAGATACCTTCAAAATAGCCTTCAACAAATCACTGTAGATGACCTCTCCAGTTTGTTTATGTAAGTGAATCATGTATGGGACATGAACGTTTTTTGAATTCAGCCTCATCTATGCCACCCTATTCTTAGTAACCATTTCTAAGTTTAAGGTATTTTGAGCATGATCCTTAACAATGACTAAAGAGACATCCTTGTTTGAGATTCTCCTTACATCAGCATACAATTTTAGAGACTCATCTAAGTATGTATCTCTATTATCTATGTACTTGTCAAATAAGTCAGCCCTAGTATTAAATTTATCAATAGATCCTTTAGGAGTCTCAAAAAGAGCATATTCCTTTACTTCAAATGCTAGAACTTTTACTTTCATATGTTTCTTCTTACCCTCAGTCTTTGTTTCTTCTACCATCTCTCCTTCAACTTCAATATTCTATCTCTTTGATGTTTCTGAACCATCTTCCCGTTTTGTTTCCATGGCATCTGAAAAGGTTCTTTTATTAGTCATTTATGAATGACTGGAAATAGGAGTAATCACCTTTGGTGTTGATACTATAACCAATGGATCTTTCTATGTGACACTAATATCTTGTATTGGTGATTTAGAATCTTGTTGCATATCATATTCATCCTGCATTGGTGATGAATAATATAACCAATTTTCCTTCTCATCTAAACCTTCAACTTCTTGATGTTCAAAGGGCTTGTTCTTGGTTACCTGTTTTCTTATTGAGATGATATGATGGGGATCGTAATTTATTGCATTGGATGTTTGAAATACCATCTCTTTAAGCAAGCTTTCTATCACAAGTAATGCATCCTTTCTCCTAATAATGAAAGGTCCAATCAACCAAGGGAATTTAATATATGAAGCCTTCCTAAAGCTTATGAAATCCTCATTCTCAACTATTAGCTTTTGTCTCATCAATTCCAGCGCAGAAATAATTGGAGTGAGGAATGCAAGTAAAATATAAGGCTCATGAGTGAATCCATATACCCTTATAATTGTATGCTCCTCCAATAAGAACAAATCACCTATCTTTCTGTCTGCTGCAAACTGCAAAGATTCCCTCATAATTGGCAGTACTCTAGGTAATTTCACTTGGAAAAGAATCTATAAACTTATGCCATAAAGAAGTTCATATACTTGATGAAATTTAGACTAATTTCCTATGTTAAAACCATATTTGGTAATTGTAAGTTCTCCTCATTGAAGAAAAGAAGCATCCTAACCAAATAAGATTGAAAATTGAAGTGTTTTGTGCTATGGAAATTCACTAGCTGAGAGTGAATACTCTCACCCAGGAATTCATCAAATTTAATATAGACTGATTAGGAATATTGGGATTTAGATTGAATGGTGCTAATTTTGAATAAAAGACTCATTAACCGCTTTTTGACATATCTATCAGTATCTAGACCTAAAAATTGACTCATCAATGAAATAACTAATTTAGTTTCTTCATTGAACAAGTTGGTATCTACATGGAAAGACTGATTTTGTAAGGACACTTATGACCTAAAACAAGTAGTGAAAAAGGAATGTTTATGCTCAAGGGTTGCTTCACAAAAAGAATGAATTAGGTTTTCTTCATTACAATATTTCTGGCATTGGGTAAATGAGGAAGGGATTGTAAGTGAATCTTGTCAAAGTATTGTAACTTCGAAATATATTATATTGTACTTTTGTTGTATTCTCCTTCGAAGATGTTATTCCTCCATTCAAAGATGTCCTTGATGTAATTGGTCATGTAAAATTCATGAGGTAAACCCTCCATTGTAAGTTGAGGCAATAGTACCCAAAAAATAATATATAAAAGTTGTTTTGAGTCTCCTAAGGTAGGTTAGACCTAATTAGGGAACATGTTCGACCTAGTTAGTTATTTGAGGAATTGGCCTAATGAATATAAATATGTTAGGTGCATCTCTGATTCTCACACATCATACACTCAAGTATTGCGCTAGAGAGAGAGAGAGAGAGAGAGAGAGAGAGAGAGAGAGAGAGAGAGAGAGAGAGAGGCTATNGTTATACACTGTACTTGGTCGAATTCTATACTGAGAAAGTTTTGCGGGGTTTTCTCCCTTGTGGTTTCCCCAAGGAAAATATTTGTGTTCTCTTGTGTTGCCGTACTTGTATTTCTTTTAGTGATACTTTGCTTATGGTTATGATGCTAAATGTTTTTGATTTTGTATAACCTTTAAAAATATAACATGGTATAATAGCCAACCTAAAATAAGTCTTTGTGCAACCAAAACACTACTACAACTACATCTACTGAAGGTTAGGGTTTCATGCCTGAAAACCCTAGAAGACAAAAACTAGTCATGTTGGGAATTTCTCTATAATGCGATATTGGAGAAGGATCAAGAGATGAAACGTTTTTAGGATGAAGATATAATCTTGCTGTACCATGTTTAAAATTTTCATCCTCATATTCTCTATAATATAGGAGATATGATTCCTGCAACTTAGGGTTCCAACCTCTCCCATAATTCAACCTTAAACAAGTGACCTAGGGATAATTGCTATATCTCAGGTTAGGAAGGTCCAAATGCAATTTCTCAAGATGTTGTAGATAGGGAACAAAATTTAGTTTTTTTTGGTAGACTTTTTAGACCCCAAAGGGGAAATAGTGACACGTGGAAGTCTGTACAAGTTCTTTATGTTGAATAGTCCTTAAATAAGTTATCTTGGGAAAATTCACATAAGTCCCACTTGGTGAATCAAATTCTGATATAACCTATGGGTTTGGAAAGGAGATAGACCAGGATACCTCAAGATGAAGTATTAGACCTTGAGGAGCCAAAAATTAGGAGCTATAGCAGAAACAAGACTAGTCATTTTTGCAGAAGGAACCGAAGAAAAACTAGGCTTTCCTGTTCTAGGAACTTCCCTCCACCAATCAATTGAAGAAGGAGGACCATAAAACTCGCCCTAGGAGGGAACATACTTCTATGTAATAATTTTATAATTTTGTGGACTTTCAATTTTTGACCTAACACCGCTGTTAGGGAAAACAAGGGCATAAGATATTTGTATTTTTGTCCATAGTTTTGGGAGAATAAGTATGTTACTCAGCTTTCCTTGAGGAGGTACATATTTCTATCCAATCAGATATGAAAGATACCCAAGCTGAAAAATTAGGTTTTCTCTGTCAAAACCTAGTTCCATAAGAAGCAGTCTTCTAGAAGAGCCTTCAAGCATGCATAAAGTTGAATAAATATCACTGGTAAGTTCTATACTCTCTATTTCCATTTGAGATTCTCATTTTTATCATTATGACAAACAGTACCAAGATTGAGGACAATATTGAAAGAGTTGAGAACTTCTAAGCATGGAATTATAGAGTGCTTCTCATACTTTAAGAAGCATGACATGGAGAACTATGTCAAAGAGGAAGCTGCAGATCCAGATAGAGATAAAGTTGAAGCAAAGAAAAAGAAGGACCTAGTCAAAACAAAGATGAGTATTTACGTCTCAATTGGACCCCACATCTATCACACTTGAATAATCCCAAGGATATGTTCGATGCAATGAACAACTTGTACGAAGATGACCTCAATAAATCAACTCAAGGATGTGAAGGTGCAATGTCAGAAAAAATTCAATGTTAAATCTCAGTTCAATGAGCAATTAGAAGTCGTTGAAGACAATGTCAAAGAAGCAGAATTACAATTTTCAATGGTCTTCCGAGTTCAGTCAAGAGAGTTGTTCTAGTAGGAATATCACATATGGAGGAATGCACGTAAGAAGAAGATTGATTGATGGCAAAAGAAGAAGAGATGACAATCAAGCCCTGTAAAATCAGGCCAAGTAGAGAAAGAACAAGAAGGAATAACATTCCCGCCAAGAATAGAAGGACATCTCACAACTCAATAGTTCAGTTGTGATGATAAAGGACACTTTGTGAAAGAATGTCCCAAGAAGGAAGAATGGAATGATGATATGATCTATAAGTACTAGTTGATCATATAGAATGATGTTTGGATATCAGTTCAAGACATGAAGGGAATTTTTATGAAGTCTTCCAAGTAGATCTACAAGATCAAGTATATCATAGATCTACGAGATCAAGTATATCATAGATTGAAGTATCAAAATATACGAAGCAAGGTTCGTGGTTTCTATCAGAAAGACAAAGTCGATTATTAAAAGACATTGCTATAGGGGATAAACACACCTCTTTAGCAGTATATTTTACACTAGATAGTTGGTGTAATCAAAGTACAAGAACATATTGAGAAGCCTATATGGTTTGAGCCTCTCTACAAAGAACCACCTATGCACAGAAGGATTTGTACAAGCTTAGTAGGCACCTATGGGATAACACATACAATTAAATGAGGAGCTTGAGGATAAACTAGAGTGATGGATATCCCAACATTTACTACAAGGTTGAATATATAATCCTATAAAGGACGATAAGCTCATAGATGGGTGCAAGAGAAAACTTGCAACAAAGTTCGAGATGAAGGATCTTGATATCTAGTGACCTCGACAGGTGACATAGATTGATACAAAGAAGACTAGTAGTAGAGGATGATACATGTCACTCCAATGTCCTAATACATATGCAGAGGGAGGATGGTGTTCCACCTCATAGGGAGTGACTATGGTAGATATCAAAGTTCAAGATTCTTGACATGATTCTTGGGATTAGAGGTATGATGAAATCCAGAGGACATTTTCCTTATCCAAGTAAAATATGCAGAGAAAATGGTGTGGTACCTAACTTGGTACTGCATATGTATGATGACTTTGATTGAGTTTGTAGTACTACGAACATAAATATCACTCCAACATATTGCAGAAAGAAAAGTGTTTCTCTCAATGCAACCAAGGATGAATATTTTGCAGCTGAGAAGAAATAAAGTAAAGATTCCTCAAGTAATGAGGAATATGATCTAGAAGAATTATATCGATGAAGATGAAGATTATAATATTACCCATTTCATCATTGGATAAGAAGGGGTGCAATGGTAGGACACATAGACACAGTTCTATGTCATATGTGGTGTAAGAAGACTTCCTTAGTATTTTCGATCACGAGAAAGATAAGAATAGGTCCTCAGAATTAGACGATGATGTTGAACAAATTGGAAGAGACTCCAGTAATTCAAGAAGACAAATATCAATATGGATTCTACCAAACAAGCAAAGATAAGTATTTGAATTGTCATTTACTATATATCTAGTTGTTCAAGATGTGTACATAGATATGTTTCTAGATTCAGGAAATGTATTATGTGCATATTAGAATATTTGTAGTTTACTACTAATATGTAGGTGATGGGTAAGTGGATTATGTTGTTGTACAACATTCCATTACTACTTATGAAACCTCCTTGCTGAAATAATGTATTGGAAAGATGGAAGGAATATAGAAAGTTACCGCAAGTATACAGGATATAGATGATTGTTGAATTAGTGAAAATGATTATATGACATATATCTTTATGCATGAGAATTTGTTATTATGAATATGTTACAAAATGTTTCTAATCATAAAATTGTATTTGACTGGAAGGAAGGATTGTATATAATCACCTACAAGAGAATAAATAATGAAGTTACAGATGTATGATATAGTTGTGGATGTACAAGAGAAGAATGATGCAGTTACAGATGCACAAAATAAGAATGATCCAAGTTGAGGACGTACGATGTAGTTGTGGATGTACAAGAGAAGAATGATGCAAGTTGTAAATGTATGATGTAGTTGTGGATGTACAAGAAGAGAATGTTAAGGAACAAGTTTCAGAAGGGAGCTGTAAATCTCAAGCATGTTCCTACAGAGGAACAAGTAGAAGATGTGTTGACTAATCCTCTGTCTCATGTAAAGTTTGAATACTTTAGAGACAATATTGGTGTAGTCCGAAAGGAACTCTCTCAAAAGAGAGAGTGACGGTAGATGAAAGAAGGATGCTATGGTGGTAGCTCAGTTTAGAGTAGGGAAATTCTAGCTAGGATTGTTGGACCGAAAGGGTTAGTAAGTCAGACGATGCCTGTTGATCCTAGGGGATTAGTATATCTAGATAGATCAGTTTAACCCAAGTGGGTGTGTAAGCCAGGATAAGGCTTGTTGGTCCCTAGGAAGATCCATATTTCTAACTAGGCTTGTTGGCTCGAAAAGGTTAGTAAGTTAGAAAAAATGCCTGGATGGATCTATCAGAGAACTCACTGTGATGTTGCTCCGAGATAGTTAGAGGGAAAGAAGTGGTTAGTATGCCTGGATAGGATTGTTTGGCCCGAAAGGGTTAGTAAGCCATACAAGGCTTGTTTGGTCTCCAAGGAGATAAATATGTCTAACTAGGCTTATCATCCCAGAAGGGTTAGTAAGTTAGACAAGATGTTGTTGGAAGTGGTTTCAGTATTGTTATACTGATGATTGTTGAGATGTTTGATTCAATACTTTTATACTGACGATTGTTGAGATGTTTGATTCAGTATTTTTATACCGATGATTGCTGAGATGTTTCCTTCAGTATTTTAATATTGATTATTGTTGAGATGATTGCTGAGAAAGCTTCAATATTGTTATACAGATGATTGTTGAGATGATTGCTGAGATAGTTTCAGTATTGTTATACAGATGATTGTTGAGATAATTGCTAAGATAGTTTAAGTATTCCTATACTGATGTAGTAGGTTTAGTATTTTCATACTGATGTTGTTGAGACAGTTGTTGAGGTAGTATCAATATTCCCATACTGATATGACAAATTCAATATTTTCATACTGATATTGATGTGGCAATTTTAGTATTTTCATAGTGATGTTGATGTGGCAAGTTCAGTATTTTTCATACTGATACTAATGTGGCAAGTTCAGTATTTTTATACTGATATTGATGTGGAAAGCTCAGTATTTTCATACTAATGTTTATATGGCAAGTTCAGTATGATCATACTGATGTTGATGTGGTAGGTTCAGTATTTATATACTGATGTTGATAAGACAATTTTAGTATTTCTATACTAATGATGATGATGTAGTTTCAGTATTTCTATACCGATGTTGATAATATAGTTTCGGTATTTCTATATCGATGAAGGTGAGGTAATTTCAGTATTTTTATACTGATATTTATGATGATGTTGCTTCAACATTTGTATGTTGATGCTGATGATGTGGTTGTGGTCCCAACACCTTGTGTTGGTGATGCTAATATGGTTGTGGTCCCAACACCTTGTGTTGGTGATGCTGATATGGTTGTGATCCCAAAACCTTGTGTTGGTGATGCTGATATGGTTGTGGTCCCAACACCCTATGCTGATAATGTTTATGTGGTTGAAGTCACAAAACCTTTTGTTGATGATGATGATATTGTTTCAACATTTTCATGTTGATGGTGATGACGATGTTCTGGCATCTCTATGCTAATAATGCAAATGATTGATGTTTCTTTAGCACTAACATGCTAATGATGTTGTTGTTGTTTTAGTATTCAGATACCAATGACACAGATGATGATGTTTTAATATTTACATACTGATGATGCAGATGTTGATGTTTTAGTATTTACATATTGATTATACAAATGTTGATGTTTCAATATGTACATAGTGATGATGCAAATGATGATGTTTAAGTATTTACATACTGATGATGCATATGATATTGTTTCAATATTTACATACTAATGATGCAAATGATGATGTTTCAGTATTTACATACTGATGTTATAAACGATGTTTCAGTATTCACATACTGATGTTGAAGAAGAATATTCAGTATTCACATATTGTTAGATTTTATAACATTAAGCTAGCATTTCATTAGGATATTTAACTGATAGAACAACAAGAACAACAATCAAACATAAGAGACAATGAACACAATGTTTTTCCTCGGGGAAACCATAAATGGAGAAAACCCCACAAATTCCTTAGAGATAGAATCAACACCAAAAGTGAAACCCAAAAATAGTAATATGATCTCCCGACAGCAGTAACCTCTTTCTTCCTTTCCACAGTGTCTTTCTCTTCCTCAGCTATGTGCTACAACTGAGTGTGAGTGAGTGTGTGATAAATAGAGAGGCTAGCTCTCTATTTATACTAATTCCTGACTTGACTAAACCCAACTAGGGCCGAATTCACTAGGTGAGTCTAATAACCCTAGTGCCCCGAAACTACAAGGACTTTAACCCTTAGACAATAGGCGGGTTACCCATATTGACTTGACATGACTTGTTTACATTATAGAAACTCTCTATAGGAACCTCAGGGCATGACATGACTCAAGTACATTAAAAATACATCCCAGAATAAACATCGGGTTATAATACATAAGAAATACAAGTGAATACATTCCGAAGTTACAATTACATCAACACTCCCTCTTAACTAGGAACGTATTCTCTCGACACAATTTATCAGTACAAGTCTTCTTCTCTATATCATTTGGATCATCATCGAGTCTTCATCATCTTCACCTTCAAGTCATCTCTATCTTTAATTCATCTTCATCTGGATCTGGATCATCACTGGATCTGGATCATCATCACTGGATCTGGATCATCCCTCAATCTAGATCATCCCTCGATCTGGATCATCTCTGGAGCATCATCACTGGATCTGGATCATCCCTCTATCTGGATCATCTCTGTTGGATCATCATCACTAGATCTTCATGAGTGCTATCTCATGATTCTTCTCATCATAGGAAGTTCTATAGAGCCAGCCTTTTTTCATGCTGGTTGTAGGCCTAGCCTCCATGTAGGTCTTCTTCATCACTTATATCTGACCCTAAGTCAAAATGGCCCACCCAACACTTACATCTGATCATGTAGGAATCAATCCTATAATAATATCAGAAAGGCATGCCCAACACTCACATCTGACCATGTGGGAACACCTCCCACAACCTTGTCAGAAAGGCCCAGCACTCACATCCGTCAACCAATGTCAGAAAGGCTCAACACTTACACTTGACCATGCGAGGAACCAATCCTCCATGCCAAAAGGCTCTGCACTTACATCTAACAACCAATTTTAGAAAGGCTCAGCACTTATATTCGACCATGCAAGGAACTAATCCTTCATGCCAAAAGGGCTCTGCACTTACATCTGACAACCAATGTTAGAAGGGCGTGCACTCACATCTGATATTATAGGAACCAATCCTACAGTCATATCAGAATGGCCCCGAGTTCTAGACTGAGCTACTTGGTAACTGACCAGGAGCCTCCATTCCAAGAATGGAATTCAACGCTTACTTCTGATCATGTAGGAACCAATCCTACAGTCACATAAAAAAGGCTCAGCACTCACATATGACATGGAAGGAACCAATCCTCTCACCATGATAGAATGGCTCAGCCCTTACATATGACCATGGAAGGAACCAATCCTCTTACCATGTCAGAATGGCTCTGGGTCTCATCATTTCCCCTTGGAGGAAACCTTGATCTGGAGAACACCAAGCTTCTCCCTGAAGTACTTGAACTTAACCCTATCTAATGGCTTCATCAACACATCAGCTATCTGTTCCTCCATTGCAACATATTGGAGCTTCATTTCTCCCCTCTGCACCATATCCATGATATAGTGATACTTGATCTTGATATGCTTCGACTTGTCATGGAACAATAGATTCTCTGACAACTTTACGCAACTCTGGTTGTCACAATGTATACAAGTAGCATCCATCTGGAGATCAAATAAATCAGACAGTAGCTTCCACAACCATACTGCCTCACAACTAGCTGAACAAGCTATGACATACTCTGCTTCAGCTGTACTCAGTGCCACACAGGATTGCTTCCTACTAAACCAAGAGATCACACTTGATCCCATACTGAAGAAACACCAGGAAGTGCTCTTCCTATCAATGGCACTACCTGCCCAATATGAATCAACATAAACCTCCAGGTTAATCTTTTGATTCACCTCTTATTTGAGCCCATAATCAATTGTACCCCTCAGGTACCTCAGAATATGCTTCGCAGAAATCAAGTGAACATGTCTCGGATATGTCAGGAACTGGCTCAAGGTGTTCACAGCAAAGCAAATGCCTGGTCTCATGTTCGTCATATACATCAAGGACCCAATCATCTAATGATACATCGTAGCGTCAACCACCTCTGATGAAGCATCACTCAATAGCTTTAGGTTTGATGCCATAGGTGTGGTCATGGCCTTACATTCCATCATCCCAAACCTCTTCAGGATCTCTACTGCATACTTCCCTTGTCCGAGGGAGATTCCATCTGCATTCTGCCACACCTCCATGCCTAGAAAACAATGCATCATACCCAAGTCCTTCATTTCAAACTCGACAGCAAGCTTTCTCTTTGTATCAGCAATCAAACCATCCATACCTGTTACAAACAGATCATCTACATATAGTAGGAGCATCACTGGGTTGCCATCTTCAACCTTGTAGTAAAAGTTGGAATCTGCTTTACTCTTGGTAAAGCCCAAACTTGATAGAAATCTGTCAATTCTACCGTACCATGTCCTGGGTGCCTGTTTCAAACCGTACAGGGATTTCTTCAATCTGCACACATGAGACTCCTTGTCATGTGTCTCAAAACCAAGTGGCTATTCTACATACACTTCCTCTTCCACTGCAACGTTCAAGAAAGCAGTCTTGACATCCATTTGTTGTATCTTCCATTTCATCATTGCAACTAGAGCAAGTACTGATCTGATGGAAGTGTATCTGGCTACAGGTGCAAAGGTTTCTTCATAGTCTATTCCTTCTTTTTGTGAGAAACCATGAGCCACGAATCTTGCCTTATATTTCTCTATGCTACCATATGCAGCATGTTTGATCTTGTAGATCCATTTGGAAGTTACAACCAACTTCCCTTCTGGTCTTGGGACAACATCCCAAACATCATTCTTCATGATCAATTGACACTCTTTGATCATAGTATCCTTCCATTGTTTCCATTCTGTCGCTTCTTCATAATTGGAAGGTTCTTAATTGATAAAGTCACATAGTAAAGTTACATATCCGGAGCAGGATCTGGTTCTCTTTCTTTCTCTATGATTCTATTCTGGAGCCCCATTTCTTTCCGCACCTTGTATAATTTCTTGTACCCAAGCAGGTTTCCTCTTATGAGGATTCTTCTCCTGAGGTGGATCTGCAGGTCTTTGTGGTTCTTCAAATTCTCAATCTTCTTCTCTATTTTCTTCATTCATGGTTGTATCATGAATTCTGGGTGCTTCTGCTTCATCAGGTTCTTCAGCAGGTCTCTTTCTAGATTTGTTATAAGTTGTGTCTTCATCAAATGTTACATCCTTGCTGATGTCGATCTTCTTGAATCCTGGGAAGTATATTTTGTAAGCCTTCAAGCTTTCAGACTCATCCTACAAATATACCCTTCTTTCTTGAAGGATCCAGTTTTGTTCTCTTCTCTTTTGGAATGTGTATATACACTGGACAGCCGAATATTCTGAGATGGCTGACTTATGGTTTCTTGTTGGAAAATACTTCTTCAGGTGTCTTGTTCTCAAGTACTCATTGTGGAGTACGGTTATGTACATACGTCGTTGTTTTGGCAGCTTTTGCCCATAGATGCATAGGAAGATCTTGATCATGAAACATTTCTCTTGTAGCTTCCATTATAGTTCTATTCTTCCTTTGTGCAACCCCATTCCATCGTGGATTATATGGAGTAGATAACTCCCTCTTAATCCCTGATTCTTTGCATAAGTCTTTGAATTCATTTGATGTGAATTCTCCACCATTATCTGATCGAAAGGTCTTGATCTTCTTTTCTGTGTGGTTCTCGATCAAGGCTTTGAATTCCTTGAACTTGATGAAAACTTCATCTTTGCTCTTCATGAAGTAAATCCATGTCTTCCTAGAAAAGTCATCAATAAAAAAAACATAGTATACATACCTGCTTAGAGAAATTGATGACATTGGTCCACATACATCGGAGTGGATGATTTACAAGATTCCTTTTGCTTTGCTTTCGCTACTTGGAAATGTCTTCTTTGTGTTCTTTCCTTTCGCACATCCTTTGCAGAATCCTTCATGTTTTGCTTGAATTTATGGAAGACCTTCAACAACTTTGCTTGCAAGTGGTAGTGCTCTGTAGTGCAAATGCGCAAGCCTTTTGTGCCAAAGTTCATTTGGCTCTACTGTGTCATGGACCAAGGATTGTTCTGGATGGCCCTTCAACTTGTATAATGCTCCTTGTTCTCCAATTACTATTGCATCTTCAATAGTCTTTCCTCTTGACCACATGAAGGCTTGGACATCTACAAATGCAACCCTCATGCCTTTTGCATCCAGTGTCGATATGGATAGAATATTCTTCTTTAGTCCTGGTACAAACAAGACATCCTTAATTTTCATAGACTTTCCCGAGTCTATTTTGTAGGAGGATTCACCACTACCTTTTATGGGATATTGGTAGTCATCCCCAAGTTTCACCTTATGGGGTGAATTATGTTTGGATAGTTTCTCAAAGGATTCCTTGAAATCTGTCATGTGTTTAGAAGCCCCATTGTCAATAAGCCAATCTTTGCTTCCATGAGTGACAGTTCCCGTTAGAGCGGAGATCAGAACATATTCATCTTCACTTTCTTGTTTTACTTTCTTCCTGGGACGATCATCATCCTCAACAGTGTGAGCATGATGTCTTCTTTTGGATTTCTTCTTCTTCTTGGATCCATTTTTATTCATGGGACAATTTCTAGCAAAGTGTCCTATTCATCGCATGTATAACATCTGAGTTTGGATGGATCCCTTCTTACAAGATTATTTTTTTGATGAGAATGCTTACCTTGGTGATGATTATTTTCCCTTCTTCCTTTCCTGGAGTGTATTGTGAGAGCTTGATCTTCACTTACCATCTTTTCTTCTTGAGATGCTATCCGAGATTCTTCTTGTGAACATTCTTCCCATAGTCTACTGAACTTGACTAACTTCTTTCTAGCACAGATTCCTTGGATGAAAGAATCCCATGACCTAGGGAGGCCATTCAAGGTTGTCATCATAATTTCTGCATTCTCCACTTCTTCATCTACTGCTTCCAGCTGTTCTTTGATCTGGGAGACCCTTCTGAGGTATGATTGGATGGTCTCCTCATTCTGGATCTTTACATTCTTCAACTGGTTCCTTAGAGTAATCTTCCTATTGATGTTCTTACCTTCAAACAGTTTGGTTAGGGCATCAAACATGGCTTTAGGTGTCTTGAGGGAGGACACCTGTGGTATGAGGTGATCCTTGATAGAATAAGTAATGATCCTCTTTTCCATAACCAACTTCTTCTTATTTAGGGCCTTGGCCTCATCTCCCTCTGGAACTAGAACCTCCTCATGGATGTAGGAGTCAAATTCATTTTCTTCCAGGACCAGGAAGATCCTATACTTCTAGGCTCAGAAGTTATCAGCTCCCTCAAGCTTTTCATCAAGCTTGGTATGATGAGACATATTAACTGATAACCTCAAATGGAAATACAAAAGATTTAGATATTACCAGGTCAAGATGTCAGATGTGGATTTGGAGATGAAATCCTGCAGTGCTGGTTCAGGAGTAGATTAGGGTTTTGCTTTTTTAGAGTTCTGTCCAACCAAATTCTTTGAATTTGATCCCTAACTTCGATTTTGGGGAGGAGATCAATCCAGGCCTGGGCTCACTGAAAAATTCCTCTTCTATGAAAAGCCCTAATTTTCGGTAGTAGTGTCGGGTCCAAAACTAAAAAACCTTAGAATTGGATTCTGCTTCGATAGAAATATGCACCCTAGGGAGGAGAGTTATTCCACCCTACTTTTGCTGAAAATATATGGAGAGAGATCCACAAAATAGGAAGCCCTAGTTCCCGCAGCTGCACAGTGTCTTCTTCTCAGGTTAGCTCTGATACCATGTTAGATTTTATAACATTAAGCTAGCATTTCATTAGGATATTTAATTGATAGAACAACAAGCACAACAATCAAACACAAGAGACAATGAACACAGTGTTTTTCCTCAGGGAAACCATAAATGGAGAAAACCCCGCAACTTCCTCAGATATAGAATCAGCACCAAAAGTGAAACCCAAAAACAATAAGATGATCTCTCGACAGCAGTAACCTCTTTCTTCCTTTCCCCAGTGTCTTTCTATTCCTCAGCTATGTGCTACAACTAAGTGTGAATGGGTGTGTGATAAATAGAGAGGCTATCTCTCTATTTATACTAATTCCCAACTTGACTAAACCCAACTAGGGCCGACTTCACTAGGTGAGTCTAATAACCCTAGTGCCCCAGAACTGCGGGGACTTTAACCCTTAGACAATAGGAGGGTTACCCATATTGACTTGACATGACTTGTTTACATTATAGAAACTCCCGATAGGAACCTCGGGGCATGACATGACTCAAGTACATTACAAATACATCCCAGAATAAACATTGGGTTACAATACATAAGAAATACAAGTGAATACATTCCGAAGTTACAATTACATCAACACATATTGATGTGGCAGAAGTAGATTCAATATTCACATACTAATATTATAGAAGAAGGTTCAGAAGACGATTCAATATTCACATACTGATGTTGAAGAAGAAGATTTAATATTCACATACTGTTGTGGAAAAATAAGATTCATTATTCACATACTGATGTTACAGAAGAAGGTTCAGAAGATGATTCAATATTCACATACTGATGTGGCAGAAGATGATTTAGTATCCACATACTGATATCATAGAAGATGATTTGATATCCACATACTGATATTACAAATGATGATTCGGTATCCACATACTAATGTTGCAGAAGATGATCTAGTACTCATAGATGATTCAGTACTTACATATTGAGGTTGCAGAAGATGATCCAATACTCATAGATGATTCAATATTTACATACCGAGGTTGTAGAAGATGATCCGGTATCTTCATATTGATATTGGTGATGAATATGCATGACGTTGTTCCAAAACTTCCTATGACATATAGAGATTCACTAGTTAGTTATACAATTTTGATGATGGTTGTTGTTGATGTAGAATATCTTCCCAGTTAAGAGGGAGTGTTAAAGTATTGTAACTTTGGAAGATATTCTATTGTACTTTTGTTGTATTCTCCTTCAGAGATGTTATTCCTCCATTTAGAGATGTCCTTGATGTAATTAGTCATGTAAAAGTCATGAGGTAAACCCTCTGCTGTAAGTCAGGGCAACAGTACCCACAAAAGTAATATATAAAATGTATTTTGAGTCTCCCAAGGTAGGTAGGCCCTAATTAGGGAACATGGATGACCTAGTTAGTTATTTAAGGAGTTCACCTAATGAATATAAATAGGCGAGGTGCCTCTCTCATTCTCACACATCATACACTCAAGTATTGCGCTGGAGAGAGAGAGAGAGAGAGAGAGAGAGAGAGAGAGAGAGAGTCTACTGTGGAAGATGAACAACTATTCTTGTTTCTTAGGTTTTACACTGTACTTGGTAGAATTCTATACTGAGGAATTTTCGCGGGGTTTTCTCCCTTGTGGTTTCCCTGAGGAAAATCTTTGTGTTCTCTTGTGTTACTGTACTTCTCTTTATCTCAGTGATCCTTTGCTTATGGTTATGATGTTATGATGCTAAATGTTTTCGATCTTGTATAACCTTTAACAATCTAACAAATCCCAGAAAACTAAGGCATTGACAGGACACAAATTTTTTGTCTTGGCCGAGTCCATAATCACTCTTTCATACGAAGAATAGTTCAAGGCACACAAATCAGCAAAATATGGAAATTTTAGGTTTTTCTTAGGACAAAAAACAAGAAAATGGGACCTACAAACACCATGTAGGTCTATACCTTGGTCCTCCAATATTTTAATCTTGGTTTTTAACTGGTTAATAGAGCCAAAGGACAACAAAGTATAAAAAATATCACTATCCTTGTCTTCAAATACCTCTTCAATTTTCTAGAATTCTAAGACTTGAGATTATATTTCCCCTCCATTGTCCATACTTAAATACTTTTTTGTCAGGAAAAAAGTGTCCTACCAGGTAAAATGATGGGTGGATGAGAATCTTTCTGAGTTGGCTTCTCCCATGCAAACAGATATTTCTTCTTCCAATGCACAAAAGAAAAATAGTTTTCATCCATGTTCTTTACCTTTTATAGTATTCTATATAATAAAATCCTCTACTGTCTTCCATGTAGCTTTCCCAGGTGAATCCTTTCTTATCCATACATCTATTCCCTCTTTATCCTGAATCATTGATCTTGATCATTGGTTAACCTTGCATTTATAATTACGTTGCCTTACGTGTGTTTATCTTCCTTTCACTTCCCAACAATGGATCCCTTCACCACCGTAAATTCATCATCTCTTTATTTGCCACTGTAGATCCTCACTTTGACTTGGCACTATCATCTAGAAGGTACAACAATGTGCATCTTTCATCAGTGGATCCTTTATAGCCCCTCAATCTTATTCCCCATAGATCCTATCCGTTGATCAATTTCACCGTTTACACTTTCCGCTCAACTCCAACTGTACATCTAGCATGCTTATTTTCTCAGTGGACTCAACCTTAACCCTCAATCTAGATGAATATCAATCCCAACCATCGATTAATTCCATCCTTTAACATATTCCACTGATCCTCCTTATGATTTTCTCTGTGCATCTTGCAATAGTGGAATCTCCCTTGACCGTAGATCTCACCATCCTTAAATATCCACCTTTGAATTAATGAGCACTTTAACACATTCCACTGATTTTAAAATCTTATTAGTACCCATATCTTTTATCAACAAAATCCTTTCCATCCGTTAATATCCTCAAGCATCAATCCACACCGTTGATCTATGCAGAATGTATGCTTTTTCGCTAACTCCCGACTCAAATTTCTTCATGAATGTTCCCCCAGTGGAATCATTATGCATCAGACATCAACTTTCTATTTAAATCTCCGTCGTCGATATTTGCGGGGTGTAAGTTTTTTTGCTGGTTGGAAAAGTTTTTTTTTTTGCGCTACTTGCACCAGCGGAGTCATTCTCAACCATAGATCTTGCCTTACCTTTTTCCTGATCGTAGATCTAGACTCCCTTTTAAATCATTCCGCTAGTTTCCCAAATTCTTTTTCATGTGCATCTCTGGGTAGTGGATTAATGATCAACCGCATATCTTACCATCCACATATATACACCACTAAAACATGTCACGTGATACCATAGGTGCGCATTTTCACTTTAAGCTTATTTCTAAAGCTTAATTCATAAGAAATGCAGACATTAACCTTAGAATTAGCCCCTTTTATCATTTTTAAGCACCTTATAAGCATACCTTTGGTCATATCATAAACATTTTCCATACCATACCTTATTCCTTCTGAGGCCCACCCCTTTCCAACTGCTAACCATAAATTTTCCTAACAAGTTGCATGAATGTATGACATATATCTTTATGCATAAGAATTTGTCTTTTTGAACATGTTTTGAAGATTATGAAATGTTTATAATCATGCAACTATATTTGACTTGTAGGAAGGATCGTATGCAATAACCTACAAGAGAAGAATGATGCAGTTTCAGATGTATGATGAAGTTGTAGATGTACAAGAGAAGAATGATGAAGAACAAGTTATAAATAACAAATTACTGATCTGCTGACTAAGCTTCTATCTCATGTAAAGTTTGAGTACTTTTGAGACAAGCTTGGTGTAGTCCAAAAGGACCTCCCTAGAAAGAGGGAGTGATGATGAGGATATGGTGTGTGTTACAATGGTTTGGTAGCTCAGTCTAGGATTGGTATGTCAACCTAATAAGGCCTGGTTGATCCCATTAGGATTGGTATATCAATAATGACATGGATTGTTTGACCCTAGAGATATTAGTATGTCTGGATAGGCTTGGTTGGCTTGAAAGGGTTAGTAAGTCAAACAAGTCTTGTTTGGTCTCCAGGTAGATCGATATGTCTGGATAGGATTTTTTGGTACAAAAGGATTAGTAAGACAGACAAGGCCAATTGGGACTACCAGAGTTCCCACTGTGATGCTGCTTCATATGATTCCAACACTCTATGTTGATGATGTGGTTTTGGTTCCATCACTATGTGTTGATGATGTAGTTGTGGTTCCAACACTTTGTGCTGATGATGTGGTTGTGGTCCCAACACCTTGTGTGGATGATTTATATGTGGTTGTAGTTCCATAAATCTATGCTGATAATGTGGTTGTGGTCCCAACACTTTGTGCTAATGATGTTGATGTGGTTATGGTCCCAACACTTTGTCCTCGTGATGTTGATGTGGTTGTGGTACCAACACCTTTTGATGATGATGTTGATGTATTTTTAGTCACAACACTTTGTGTTGATGATGATGATGTTGTATTAGCATTTTATGCTAGTGATGATGATGTTGTTCCAACATTTCTATGCTGATGACGCAGGTGATTATCTAGCATTTATTTGTTGATGATGTTGTTTTTTAGCACTAACATGCTAATGATGTTATTCTAGTATTAACATGACACTGATGATATTGCAGATGATGATGATGTCCCAGTATTCACATACTGATGTTGTATATGATCATGATGTCCTAGTATTCACATACCAACGTTGTAGATGATGATGTCCCAGTATTCACATATTGTTGTTGCATATGACGATGATGTTCCAATATTCACATACTGATGTTGGAGATTATGATGATGCACCATCATTCACATACTGATGTTGCATATGATGATGATGTCCCAACATTCACATACTGATGTTGCAGATGATGATGATGTCCCAACATTCACATACTGATGTTGCAGATGATGATGATGTCCCAACAATCACATAATGATGTTGCAGATGATGGTGATGTACCAAAATTCACATACTGATGTTGCAAATGAAAATGATGTTCCACTATTCACATACCGATGTTGCAGATTATGATAATGCTCTAAGATTCACATTCTGATGTTGTAGATGATGATGATGTCTTATTATTCACATACTGATGTTGCAAATGATGATGATGTTCCACGACGATGATACTCCGTGATGATGATGATGTTCTGTGATGACGATGTTTGATGAAGATGTTGTTCCATGATGAATATTATGCTTATGATGTTGTTGTTACAAAAATTCCTATGACATATAGATTCATCGGTCAGTTGTGTAATTTTTGTTGTGGTTGTTGCTGATAATGTAGAATAATTTACCTGTTAAGAAGGAGTGTTGAAATAAATGTAACTTCAGAAGATATTCCATTGTACTTTTATGTTATTCCTCCATTCTGATATGTCCTTGATGTAATTGGTCATGTAAAATTCATGAGGTAAAACCTCCCTTGTAAGTCGGGGCAATAGTACCCACAAAAGTTTTTTATAAATGTTATTTTGAGTCTTCCTTGGTAGGTCAACCCCAATTAGAGAACTTGACTGACCTAGTTAGGTAATTGAGTCACTCACCTAATGAATATAAATAGGTGAGGTGCCTCCATCATTTGGACACACTTCTCACTCAATGTTTAACAAGAGAGAGAGAGGTAGTCTACTAGGGAAATGGAGCTTCTATTCTTGTTCTTGGGGTCTTACACTGTACTTGGTCGAATTCTATATCGAGGAATCTTTGCTAGGTTTTCTCCCCCATGAGGGTTTCCTAGGATAAATCTATGTGTTCTTTTGTGTGGCTATGCTTGTCTTTATTTTAGTGATCCTTTGCTTATGGTTATGATTTTATGATGCTAAATGTTTTTAATATCTTGTATAACTATCAAAATTCTAACGAAAGGTGGTGATGAATCCTTCTTGGCTTTAGCCAAGGAGACCCCAATTATGTTGACAAAATTCTACTTACTAACTCCTTCAAAACCATGTGGTATGTGATGTACTTGGGAAGTATGTAGGGTGCTTGCAAACATCCATAGATACACATGTAGGTGCCTCCCTCTATTAGGAACCGATCTCCCAACTTGGTCACTTCCTGAATGAATTTATCTGACATACATTTATCCTTTTGTTTATGTACAAGCACATATAATGTCATTATTACTTATTCATAGATCTACTTATAGTGGATGATATATTTATGCTCCCATAATGATTGGAAATAAACATTCACCAAGGGTTCTGCAAGTGTTCATCTCCATCCCATACCAAGGAAACTATTCATAACACATACTATGTCTAATAGATAGGAAACCATATGAAACTTGGATTGATGCCTAGCCAAATTTGCATGTGTGTTCATGATTGCATCCACTAATATTGATGAAAGTATAACAACCCTATTAAAATTAGTGTCTATTAGGGTAACATGATAGAAGAAGGGCAAGCATCCTATCTGCAAATGTGACACATCTTGTTCACCGTACAGTCCACACAAGAGTGCTACAACTATCCTGTATGGAAACCTCAATAAATGGGTTTCATAAAGAGTGTCCTCTCTTTCCCAAAGTTTCTTATTTTTAACATATGCTTTCCTTAGAAATTTCATATAATTTATATTAAGTGTGGTGACCCACTTGAGTGTCAAATTTATCTCTTATACTAGAAACTTATATCAATTATTCAATGTGGGTGGATGGAAGGAAGAAATAACTTCTCCGATTACATTCTTGATGGTCTTGTTATTGACATCCATGTTCAATAGTAACCACTTTATCACCTCATCACAAAAGGCATTAGATCTTGACTCTAGCTTATGTAGTATAGATCTATTGATGTTTTGATATATAGGCATGTCCTCCTTGTTTTCTAAAACAAGAGCATGGTACTCTCCTGTCTTGAACAATTTATACACCCCCCCCCCAACAACACTCTAGCTCCAATTTTTCATTACTTTTGGTTTCATCAAACTGCAACATCGAGCTCAACTCCTCCTTTTCTTTAACTATCCCTTGTTCTAAGGAAATTCTATGTATAGCCATGGGTTGGAGCTTGGCTCATTGGTAAGACATAAAATATTCCCACATGTTATTGGTGCCATATTCCAATTCCACATAAAAGAACAAAAGACACAAATATACAATTTTGCAAATGAAGCTAGACAGATAAAGTTCCCAATAGGATACATACTAGTTAAAAATAGGATACTGTTAGAGTATATAGAGAGAGGGAAAACCAAAAGTCAATTTAGTTTTATTTTTTGAATAATAATTTTAGAAATAAAATGCATACTAAAAGTCATCATATCTATTTGATTTTCTCATAGAGTTTTCAATTAAAGTAATAAAGCTATGAGTGAAGAATCAATGCACTTAAAACAAGACAATTTGCATAAATTTAAGAAAACAATATGACTTGGTAGTCTTATTATAAACATTCCCATCTCATATATCTAAGCTCTCCTCAATCCTTGGGGCCACATTGTGCCTTTTCCAATCCTAGGGTTCATCACTTCTACCGGATTAAAATTCATATGGGATCTCACTTCCCTTCTTTATTTGGGAAGTATATTGTCAAAATTTAGGGTTATTCTCTAGAAGCACAACTCCATAGTAAGGGGAGGGGAAAATCCCTCCTAGGGATGCGTAACCGAAAATGGAATATAAAAGCCTAGCTATAGTGATTCCTAATAACTCTTTTGGAAACAATGCCTATGGAAGGAAGCTTCCTTTTCACATACCCATGAGGTATTATGATCCCTATGGTTGGGTTTAAAAACATGCACATTCTCTTTAGGGATAAGTCATCCTTGGGGATTAAGCTTGAGGTAGTGGAAATTTTTCTTTCCATCCAACCAATGATAAGGGCAAGGGAAGGAGTTGAGGGGTGGAATTTTCTCCCACACATACTTAGTGAGGGAAACCAACAGGTGGAGGAATATGATTTCCAATAGAGACATGATTAAGGAAAGGGTGGGAAGGGAGTTTATCCATCGATGAAGATTAAATAGAAGGATTAGTAAATAATTCAAGAAATAAAGAGGATAATCTTGTTACCTAGGATCGATGACTAATCTCGGTGAGGATGCATTATGCTTCACCTACCAATTCTTCCTTCTCCTAGCATTCTTCCTATGCTCCTTGGTGAATGGACAAATTATACCTTTACTGAACGGGTTCACCTTTATATTACTTTTGTTTCTCCCTTTTGACTTTGGAGCAATGTTGACACTTTGGCAAATGTCAAAGCGATTTATCTATGCCAACTTGCATTATGATTTTGTGTCACTTCATCGGTCTACTCCATAGATGAGATTATTCACACAAGTGGAACCATCTTCTGTGACTTACTTTGTGCCACTTCATTAGAACTCATTGATAATTTTCTTTAGATTTGGGTGCTATGTTGACGATGCTTTACAAACTTGTGCACTGCTTTCTATGAATTTTTGATTAATTCGAAACCTCAACTATTTAAGGGTTATCCCTCCAATTCATTGGTGCTATTCTTGCAATTGATCGTTATTTTATCACTTCACAAAATATCAAGGATAACATTATAGATAATGCACCATATTGGAAAAATAATCACGAGTATAGTTCCGAGGTAAAAGACACGTTGTCACTTTGTTATTTGAACCTTTTGGGAGATTACACAAGGCTAAATCTCCCCCAACCCACTGAAATCAGACAAAGGAGGAGTTCTTGAAAACACAATTCTGAGTGTTTAAATAGTGATTTCAATTATCTAGGTAGGTTCAAAATGGGACAATTAGTATAGAATAGGGAATAATTGCTGAAATTACATAATACCCTAAACTGCGATTTTTAGGCATAATTTTAATTGGATTTAATCACAAATTTGTTGGAGAAATGAGGCGTTTTGGTTGTCTTTTATCCCACATGCACAAGGACGAGAAGTCTACTGACTTCGTGATACATATGATGATTTTTTTGATATCTCCATGATGCATCAATCGATTGTACATTATATCCACAATGCTTCGTTATATTTGTGAATTTATGTGTAATGTCGATGGAATATAGGATAAATCTGCGATACATCCACATAAAAGTTGAGCTTCTTTATGCTCATACTTTATTTGAATTAGTCCTCCACCATAAAACAATAAATGCACCAAGCTTCAATGCAATATTACTAACATATAGAGGGAACCGAGCTTAAGGTGGAGTTCCAAAACTTTTTGTTTGAGGAGGGGACCCCATCATCTCATAAGAGATAATGTGGAAGGGGTTACAAGTGCAACAATTAGAGATAGACTGGAAGAATTTGGAATCTCTAAATAAGGACAGAGCATACAATTTATAAAAGAGTGCATGGGTCCCACTAGCATAGCTTTGTATCTACTTGCAGTGTAATAATTATAATATCATTCACTTGCTAACATATGAGAATCAAGAAAATTTAAGTACTAAAGGTAAGTCATAGAGATGAGTGCAATAACTTTTGTATCCATGTGTTAGTGAGATTTTCATTTTAGAGTGTTGATATTAGGTATCCTGGGATAACACTCCATAACCACTCTCTAAGAGCCAAAGTGTGGGGTTCATTTACCGAGCTAGTCTCCTTTGTGCTTACTTGAGAATAACACCACAAGGTAAAAACCAATGCTAGACAAGTGCAAATGTTTGGTCTTCACCTCTTACACTATAATAAATATCTATTTCCTACAAGCATACATACCCCCGACAGAGTTACCTCTTGTACCCATTTTACATCGAAATGTTGTAGTCCCATTTCAACATATATTTATTGCATATATACACAATTTATTGTTCTCTTTGAGACCTTCCTGCTTTGTAATGATTGGATATGGGAGTGGATTCTATAATCCTCTTAAAGGTGTGGGGTAATGTATAGAGTCATTTCAATTTGTGATGCACCGTCAAGTTGAGATCTTTAGATAATGGCTGAGAAATATTTCGGAGATCTTGTTTTATCCCATTTTCTTGTTTGATAAGTTTCCATCATGGTTAGATAATTGGTTCAAACATCTTGACGAATTGAAAGGTTTTCATATGTTAGCAGATGGGGGGAAATCCTTCCAATGTGATAGTGCTTGAAACTACAAATTTATAACCTCACACTAGAAGGAAATCACAAGGCTAACTTAATGTTCTCCACGCGTTCTCAAGAGAACATGTCTTTAAATGGGATATAAATAAATTGGAATCCAAACTATACAAAATAAGAACCAAGACTCTCCTAGATGCACTCTAATTGTCAATCTTAGCATTATTGAAAAGAACAAAGAAATTATAATAAGTTGAAATAAAACATAAGAGAAAAATTAAAATCAAGGTATGTACAAAACCAAGAAGAACAAACTTGTATTTATATGTCAGTATGATTTCCTCCACCATGTCAGGTGAAGTATTGTTTTAAGTCTTGGCCATTGATGGGGAGAGAATTTGTCTCTCCCTCTAGAGTTTGTAATCTATAGGTTCTAGGTCCAAGATTTTCAAAAACCAAGTAAGGGATAAGCCACAACTATTGAAACTTCCTATGATTTCCTTTATGCTCATGCGACTTATCTCACTTCAGGACCAAATCTCTCATCTCAAAATATTTATTTTTAGTATGACTTGAATTGGACCACGTTTTTACTATTTGTTAATGTGCAAAAAATATCTTCCTAGCCTCCTCCCCTCTCTTCTTCAAGTTTCAAGAACGTATTAATTCTATTATGAATGATAATGCAATAAGAGCCTATGGAATCTTGGGATAGTTGTAAGGAAGGAAAAAATATGTTGGGAGGTGTTGCAGCTGCAACTATTTCCCAAATTTTTTAAAAAGTGACCCTCCTTTTAATTTTACCTTGCCTGGATTTGTTTTGGAGTGCTGGACTTTGTTGTCCTCTGTTACAAATTTGGATCTTTTTGAGGTTGATTTGAGGTAAATTGTTTATCATTTTCGGAAGTTGAATGACTATCTTTTGTATGATGATGCTGTTGACTGGAACTTGAATTTTTTGGTTTTTTAATAATTTCGTTATCGAAAGTTTATTGAACAGTGAATCAGGGCCATAGTTCTCTATGCAGCCGTCATTGCAGAAACTAACAAATGAACTTCTCGATGGAGAGTTCTTATTTTCACCGATGTGCTTTATTTCATTTGTTTCTTTGGACTATTGGAATTTATATTTTATCACGGTTGAAACATCAGCCTTCTATATCACCACCGTTTCGGAGGACAGATAGAGAATGGGCCGATGGATAGTTTTTTTCTTTCGTCGATTACGTGGATTTATTGGTTCAAACTTTTGCTTTGCGATGATCTTTTCTTTTCTCTCTCGGAGCGGTTTATTACTTTGATCGAAAGTCGTAGTCTGATTATTTCTTGCCATTGTGGCTCCTTAGCGGACTAACCATTCGACATGTAGTTGTTCCGTTTGCCGATGGTTTGTTCTGATTTTCGCTGAAGTTTTCTATTGCCGCGGAACCCTTATTCTGTATGGCTCCCACCATTGTGGCTCCATGATTGTTATGGAGAGAAATTCCTATGGCTTGGGGTACCACAACAGACAGCTTGACTCCAGAAATTAATCCTTTCCAAAATGCAATAGAAATTAAATGTCTAACACTAAAGGATCATACCTCATACCTTATTCCGGACAGTTGAAGTAGATCTCCGTTGAGCTTTCCAATCTTCAGCTTGAATTGATATATTACTTCCTCAGCAACAAGTAAACAATACAATCATTCTATATATCATGGTGTTAGATCCATTCTAGCATATATAATCAATAATGTAAAAGCATTTGACATAATCCAATGGATAAAATATTCATTCAAACACACATTATTGGACTGGAAAAGATATTTCTATTAATATAAATTAGAGATTACAAGATACAACCTCTGACGGCACGTCTGCGAACCAGAGAAATTGAATCCCCCACTTGGGCCTCCACCACTTCAATCCTCCATCTCTCGATAGCAAGCTCACAAGCAAAAGGCAAGCTTGGGAAGAACACAAAAGTGCTCCAAGGGACAAAGGGATGCAGACTCAAGCATAAGTTCCGACAACAATGGACTATAGTTTATTTGCTCTCAATTCTCTCTTATGCCTTCAATGTACCAAAGGGTTCCTTATATAGATTTTCAAAGGGGTAATGAAAGGTTGAATTCAAGCGATCTCAAGGCATAGGGAAGGCCAGGAGTCAAATGAGTCAGATCCATGTCAAGGAAAACTCCAAAAGGATTTGGATTATGCACACATCCCAATGTACACGGTTTTAGCGGTCAAACCCGCGTATATACGCGCTTATAGGTTTAAAAGTCGTGTGTATCATTTTTCATATGTTTTTAGGGATGATCAAGGAAACATCAAAGGACAAAAAATGGTCCATGGGGTCTAAGGAGTCTGCAGCGGGATAGGGGAAGGCCATACAAAGTGTGATTCACCTGGAGTGGTGAAATCAACTATAACAGTGATGAACTAATCACCCGATGCTTAGTTTTTCATCACACCGATGAAGGTTTTTCCCTCTGACATCTTTTCACCGAGAGGTCTATATATATGGGTGGGTCATTATTTTATAATTACCCTTGTGAACTCATGCTTTCTCTATCCCTGTCGAGTTGAACTATGCATCCGTGCTTAGCTGTCAGGATTTCGTTCGTTTGGGGTGCTACCATGGAATTTTTGGACCATCATGTCAACTACAACTTGCTTTCCAGGTAGGCCAACCATGGTTTCTCCTTTCTCTTGAGTTTATGAGTTGTTTTAGGAACTAGGGTTTTCCCCTGGTTGGGTTTTTCCCACCATTTGGTAGTTGGCCATCTAAGTATGATTACGGCGTGAGGTATTAGTCAGTTTGATAGTTTTTGCAGTATGGGGATTTTCTTGAACCTGTTTGTAAGCTGTTATGGAAGTTCAAGCCCGACCCGAAGGTTTAGGTGGCTAGTGCAGACAAGCGTTACGCTGTCTGCACCGACTTTTTCGGGGTTGCTTATGGCCATCTAAGGGGAGAAGTTTCAGTTTTCTTTTCATCGTAGGCATTTACCCTATTTTGTTTGGGACACTAGAGGGTTTTGATTTTCAGTCAGAGTGGGTTTCCTGCATGTTCTGGATAGGGCCACACTTTCAAAGACTAGCCTCACTGATAGGGGTTTTTCCATTTTGGTGAAGAATTTGAATACAATTTTAGTTTAAATGATGCATATTTTTATCAGGGTCATGTTTAGTTGTAGACAGACTTAGAAATTTTCAGACCTAGCTTGCAGAAGTTCTTCTTGCTAGTTATTTTCTATTATGCATTAATTTTCTGATAGTTTATCTGTTGAGAATGCATATGGAAGAGGTAAATGTTTTTATACTATTTTTCTTCATTCTTAGAACACTAACTAAAAGCTCCAATATACTAAGAACATGTTTGGTCTATGACAGGGCAACTTCTTCAAAGGAGATATGTCTACAAGACAAAAGAAGAAGGCTCTTGTTGCTAAGGGAGAACCAGATGTGGAAATCATTACTAAGGTGGAATACATCTACGAAGATACCAGAGCCACCACTGGAGTAGAGCTAGACTACAAGTCGGGTGAGATATATCAGATGATTTCAAATCAGTATGTCCTTGATGCAGGATTTGAAGAACTGACCATATATACCAACATCGAGAAATCTACTCTGATGAAGGTAGCCACTAGACTTGAGCTGTTCCCATGCTCTGAGGTGATTGGATGGATCCTACCTAGGGCAGATGTGACCACAATTATCTTAGCAAATACTTCCAAATAGGGCAATGTTGCATACAGCCCTGGTTATGTCTCACTAGCATATCGCCTATCTCCTGCTCAAGTATACTTAACTGAAAGTTGGCCGAAGGAGATAAATTTGGACCTGGTGGAAACAATGAAGAGAATGATGATACATGGGAAGAACTTTCAAACCATGCCATCAAGAGAGTATGATACAACCACTCTCTGGACTCCTTACAGGTTTATAGCACCGATGCTGAATAGAGTGTTTGGGAGAGCTCATGGTAAAAATTTCAAGTTGAGATGGATACCCATTATTTTTTATGTGGACACTCAGGGGACCATATTCAACTGGACAAACATAGTGTCCAACAACCTCTCAGCCTACATATCTTCATATTTGGGAGGGGTGTCCCAGAAAAAGTCAGAGTTCTATATGAGCTCCATCTTAGTGGACTATATATTATGTACCCGTCCATTTCCAGCCTTAAGGTGCAATTGGGACAGGGATAGAACCCCTATGTACACTGCATACAAACTATTTTGGGCACACAAATATTATAGCCACTATAAGGAGATATGTGAACATTTTATTATGCCTTTGTACACTTTAATCTTCCTGACAGAATGCAACTGTATGTTCGAGGAGGCATTCAAAGTCATTGAGGAACATGTGAGTTACTATTTGACTGAAGAGGGGATGTACATTAGAATGTATGGTTTCTCTAGGGCACCTTCTTTACTCCCTAAGTATGCCACTGATTATGTGGTACATAAAGAAGTAGTTAGGAAAGTATATCTTGATGGTATATGAAGCCTCTTGTTTGAACATAAGAAGGCAGCCTATCCTGCCATACCTTTCCGGCTGGAAAGTTACAAATTTTCAAAGGTCAAACAAACTGTTGAATTTGTACAAGAGTTGGAGCATTTTCATTTTGGGGAGATGAACTTCCACAGAAATGACTCTCGAAATAAGGTTGCAAAACATTGCAAGGAGGCAAATGTTCATTTTGAATACACAAACTTCTAGGACAAGGATGAAGAAATCTTAAAAAATGCAAAGAATATGACTACATTGAAGAAAATATTTAAACAGGAGATCACCATTGTGGGAGGTAAGGGAAAAACCACACAGAATAAAGTTGAAGAAGAGGAAGCCAAGAAAAGGGAAGAGGATGCTAGGAGGCTAGCACAAGAGGTAGAAAGTTAGCTCAAGAATGAAGAAGAAGAAAGAAATAAAGTTGCGGAGGAAGCAACAAAGAAGGAAGAGGAAGAAAGAAAGAAGAAGGAATATGAAGAGATAAAGAAAAAACAAAAAGAAAGTGAAGGTCTAAGGTTAGCAGGAGCTAAGAAAGACCAGCAAAATACTGAACAGAAAGATGCACAAGGGGCACATGATCAAATAGATCAAGGGCATCAAAACAATCCTGATCTTTAGGAGCATGCTGAAACTTCTGGCAGCACCCAAGAATAGGTTGTTTTTTTCTGGATTGAATTTGGTACCTTTTATGCAAAAAGAAGGAGAAGAGGTCCCTGATTTCAGCACCATCTTCTATGACAAGGAGAAGAAGAGGATTGTCAAGAGAGCTGAGAAAAAGATGGAAATAGGAGGGAAATCAGGTGTGATGATTACTGATAAAACTTTAGTGCATTGGACAGATGCAGATCCACAATTGAAAGCCAGAGCTGGGGTGGTATTAATTTAGGCCACTAAAGACAATGTGGATAGACTTGTGACAGACCTTGAGTAATCAAGGAAAAATGCAACACAATTAAAGGAAACTCTAAAAAAAGGAGAGGAATGAAGGTAACAAGTTAAAGAGAAAATTTGAAGATATGCATAATGAAGTAAGGGCTTTGAAGATAGAATTCCAAACTTTGTAGGAAAACAAGATGGCCTTGGAAGTCTTAGCAGAAAAAAATGAAAAGGATGCTCAGAATAGTTTAGCAGAACTATAAAAGTTACAACTAGAGTATCAGGTGTTGAAGATAGAGAATAATGAGCTCAAAGTATCATATGAAAATATGAATTTAGAAAAGGACCAGCTACAAAGCAAGATTGCTGAGTTGGAGGCACAGAAGGCCACCATAGAAGAAAGGAAAAAACAATACCAAGTCCAGGTAGCAAGTTTTGAGGGACAGATTGCTTCATTCACTGCATCATTGAAGGATGCTAGTGAACAAAAATAGATGTCTAGCCTCTAAAGGAGCATGTCCTACCCCAATGAATGAAAATGCACCAACTCCAAATGTCTATTGAGGAAGAAAGATGTAAAATCTTACAGATAGATAGCAGGTTGGAAGAAATATTGGACACTACTTCATATTTTGTAGATAGGTCTCAAGATATCTTGGAAGTTCTAGCTGGTAGGATAGTATGGATAGAAACTGATGAATAAACCCCTACAGAGCTACCAGCTAAAGATCAACATAAATTGAAGCAGGACTACGACTTATTAGAGTTTGCAATAAATATCGCAGAGGAGTTCAAGAAGACTGTGAAGAAAACGAGAGGAGCTTGTGCTGAATACTGCAGAAGGGTGTTGGTTACATACAACAGATGCAAGTTGCTGCAGAACAAATATTGAATGCACTGCCAGAGCATGAGTTGTTCACAGAGCTACTACAGAGCAGGTACGAGGAAGATGAGTAGAAGATACAACAAGTCAAGGATTTAAATGAGTAGATCCTGAAGAATATAGCATCTCATGTAGCAGTCAACATCCATTTACTTGAAGATCAGCTATGCTTGAGTACAACAAGAATAGAGGTGGTTAAGAATCAGACTGCAAAGTATGAGATCAACATCCATTTTCTTGAACCCCCAGAATTTGAAAGCATAGCAGCAGAGGCCCAGGCGTGGAAAAAGTTCTTTAATGATCAAGTGGGGCCCTCTTCATAAAAGTGCTCTATTAAATTTTTGTTTTAAAATGTAATATATTGTATAATGTATGAGCACTCACTACAGGACGAATTTGGGAATTGAAACGTTGGGGAAGCCCAAGAGTCATTTGGGGCAGCCCAAAAGTTTTTCCTTTTTGTATAAGTATAGGAGAGTTAGATGGAGAAAGGGACTTTTTCCCAGATAGATTTGTGAGAACATGTTGTAAGAAGAACTATGTCCTTTTGCAATAGATAATTACAAGTTTCCTATTGGAGAAATCTTGGTGGAATGTTCAAATGCTGTACTATGGATTTGTTGAATGTGAACTATTTCATTTTCAACTGTTGTCCATTAACTGTGAGATCGTTCTAACTCTGTGAACCTATGTTCTTTTTATGAATTCTCTCTAGTTTATTCTATGAAATTTCCACTATGAGTAATGAAGGTTTTTCATCAACAATGAGCTATCTTGTTGTTCATCTATCTATTAATGTTCATGTGTTTTGAAATAAGCAACAACTATTTGTGATTTTTCTTAATGCATGCGCATAAATACATTACTCATTGATAAATGATAATCTTTCTCCCTATGGATAGGTTAGATAGTTTTAATTTCTTACTATGTGTGATTTAGATGCGAGAGAGTTAAGACGAGAGGTAAGAACCTGTGCATCACATTGTGACCGCTCCTCGTATTCTCTATCAATCTATATTCTTAGATAGGCACTTGCATATCATACTAAAAAATAAAAAATAAAAATATACACGGTGGATCGGGCCACAACCGGTAAAACCTTTAATTCGTTACTTGACCTACCGTAGCTGAACCATAAACTGGACGGATTCCCCATACCAAACAATAACAGGCTAGTTGGGAATTTTTATTGGGGAGAATCCCTAACTGTTGTTACCTATGATTTTCCAGGCCTCAATAGTTTTTAGTGCTAGAAGGAGGGCATCTAGTACATGGTTGGACGAGGAAACCCATTTTCTTGATATTATTCCACCGATGACAGTCCTGAAAGTAGTTTGTTTCCCAATCCAATTCCTGAAGAGAAGGGTAAAGAGCATTTGTATTCTATCGATAATGAAGTAGTTGATGATCTAAGAAGATTTACTAGGGCTTATGTGAAGAATATTGGAGCATTACCGATTATCCCTGCCTTACCCAGAAGAGAATATAAGAAGAAAGACCGTCCTATATTGGAAGACACAGTGTTGGTTGAATATTTTGAAGAATTAGTTGAAACAGCCTTACGGGAAGTTGTTCAACCTATGAATCAGTTGGACCCAGGTACACCCTATTATTCGCCTGTTCATACATCTATTCATTCACCACCTCATTCTCCACCCAGACTCATGGCTAATGTAAATGCAAATCAGCCACCCAACCCACCAAATCCACCACCTGCTTGGAAGTCTAGGTCACCTTTAAACCTGGAACCTCCTTTGCATGACTTACCTCAAGCTTTTGAGAAAATGTTTCCTAAGTTTGACCCAAGTGAAAATATTTTAGTGGATGATAATTTGCAAATATTTTACTTGGCTATAGAAGGACTAAGGGCTAGAGAACATGAAGATGTAGTTTGCAGATTGTTTCCACATACATTAAAAGGAGAAGCAGCCTCATGGTATTTTTCTCTGATGGAAAACTCAATCACAGACTGGGACACATTTGAAAGAATATTTAGAAGTAAATATGCATCCCAGAAAACTCATGCAGCTCTAATGAAAGGGTTATGCACTTTGAAGAAAGAAAGAAAAGAAAAAGTGCATAGTTTGACCCAAAGGTTTGCTGCTTATCTAAAAATGTTTTTTGCAACTGATAAACCGTCTGATAAGGTTTTGATTGGATACTATACTTCAGCTTTAGGGCCTGACTTGGCCATGTTTTCCAAGATGCAAGTAAAACCTACATTATCAGAGACTTATGAAGAAGTTGAGAGAGTAGAAGCTGAAAAAGAGAGCATAGAAGATTATCCTAAGCAGTTAGGAGAATTGTTTTTTGGCAAGAAAGCCTTATTTTTGTCTAAGCCTAAGAAGGAGCAGTCACATGACTTTGAAGGGATGGTGAAGATGATGCAGAAGCTATCCAATAGAATAATAGATTTGGAAAAGGAAAAGGAAGCTCATAAAGCATATAAGCCTTTGTTATAGCGGATTTCACCACACTAGGTGAATCACACATTGTATGGCCTTCCCCTGTCCTGCTGCAGACTCATTAGCCCCTATGGACCACTTTTTGTCTTTTGATGTGTCCTTGATCATCCCTAAAAACATAAGAAAAGTGATATACGTGGATTTTTCCCCGATAACTGTGTACATACACGGATATTCCCTCTATAGTCGCATACATCGGGATGTGTACATAATCCAAATCCTTTTGGAGTGTTCCTTGACTTGGATCCGACTCATATGACTCCTGGCCTTCCATATGCCTTGAGATCGCACGGATTCGACCTTTCAATATCCCTTTGAAAAGCTATATAAGGAACCCATTGAGACATTGAAAGCATAAGGGAGAATTGAGAGTAACGAAACTATAGTCCATTGTTGCCAGAACTTATGCTTGAGTCTGCATCCCTTTGTCCCTTGGAGCACTGTTTGTGTTCTTCCCAAGCTTGCCTTTTGCTAGTAATATTACTATTGGAGTGATGGAGGATTGAGGTGGTGGAGGCCCAAGTGGGGGATTCAGTTTCTCCGGTTCGCAGACGTGCCGTCAGAGGTTGTCTCTATCTTGTAATCTCTGATTCATATTAATAGAAATATCTTTTCCTGTCCATTAATGTGTATTTGAATGAATATTGTATCCGTTGGAATATGTCAAATGCTTTTACATTATTGATTATATATGCTAGAATAGATCTAACACCATGAAATATAGTATGCTTGTATTGTTTTCTTGTTGTTGAGGACATGCTATAACAATTCAAGCTGAAGATTGGAAAGCTCAACGGGGATCTGCTTCAACCATCCGGAATAAGGTACGAGGTTCGATCCTTTAGTGGTAGACATTTTATTTCTATTGCATATTGGAAAAGATTGATTTCTAGAGTCGCCATTTATGTTACGGAGAGAATTTCCTATGGCTTGGGGTACCACAACAGACATCTAGACTCCAGAAATCAATCTTTCCCAATATGCAATAGAAATAAAATGTCTACCACTAAAGAATCGAACCTCGTACCTTATTCCGGATGGTTGAAGCAGATCCCCGTTGAGCTTTCCAATCTTCAGCTTGAATTGTTATAGCACGTCCTCAACAACAAGCAAACAATACAAGCATACTATATTTCATGGTGTTAGATCTATTCTAGCATATATAATCAATAATGTAAAAGCATTTGACATATTCCAAGGGATACAATATTCATTCAAATACACATTACTGGACAGGAAAAGATATTTCTATTAATATGAATAAGAGATTACAAGATAGAGACAACCTCTGACGGCACGTCTGTGAACCGGAGAAACTGAATCCCCCACTTGGGCCTCCACCACCTCAATCCTCCATCACTCCGATAGCAAGCTTACTAGCAAAAGGAAAGCTTGGGAAGAACACAACAGTGCTCCAAGGGACAAAGGGATGCAGACTCAAGCATAAGTTCTAGCAACAATGGACTATAGTTTCGTTACTCTCAATTCTCCCTTATGCCTGATATCCTATCACCCGTCCTTGGTCCCAGTACAGACACTGGTGTTAGACTTGGGGGCATCACAACCCCTTACCGTGCTCATTGATTTGGGAATGGTCATATTCCATCCTCTACTTCATTTGTGGAGGCCTTTTATTCCCTTCGCTCGGTCTTTACACCAGTGGTCACCCTCATGGGGGGTGGTAGTGGATGCGTGAACTTTGGGTCTACACCTTAGTTTCCTTTTTATGTCTCATCGTTCACCACATTGTTTCCTTTGGGTGCTTTTGTCATGATCATTCCTCCTTATATCCTATATTTTGGATTCTTTATTGACTATTTAGGGTTGTTTTGGTCTAATATGGTTGTCATGTAGGATCCAGTTTTGTACACTCTCTTCGAGGTTTCGACCCGTTCGTTCCTGTCACAGGTATTATGTCTGAACTGGCATATAGGTTAGGATATCACATCCGCCTGCACTTATGCATTGCCTTATGACCGTTTAACCTTAACCTTAGGTACGAACCCATTCCATGGTATCACGGAACCTTCATGCTGCTATTAAAAGTGGTACTATGTGAATGGTAGAGCTTTCCTTTACATGGGTGCCCTAATTAGATCCCTTTTGCATTTGGTACCCATGCTGTGAGTCCTCTCTTAGGTTCGGGAGTCCGTTGTATAGTACTACCATGACATTTCGCAAGAGCCTCATACTCCTCTTGATCTTATGCTGGCCATGATCCCTCGGACTCCCTTGTATCAAGTTGTGGATGCATTATCATGAACTTTTCCTGTCTTATTGAGCTTTATGCCGGCTTCCCTGACATTGCGTTTCATCCATATAACCCGAGCTTGTCTCATGTCTATCCATGCAGAGCCTTTCTTTATATCCTTCGCAGCTTGATTCCCTTTTTACGGGGAGGGGATTTTCCCTCGAGTGTCGATATCCTACACATGTATCCTTGCATTGAGCATAGGTATGTTCCACTGCTTGGAACTAGTTTGTTTGCCCTAATGACACTCGTCTCCTCCTAGTTTGTAACTATAAAGCTAGTTAATTCTTTTTTTCAAGCTTTTCAAATAACTGAAAAAGACCAAAAAAATAAAAAAACCAAAAAGCCAGAAAAGAAAAGATGTTATCTTTGGCAGCTATCGAGTCATGTCTCCTTCGAACAGAGCACTGTATATCACATCCATTGGTTGGGTTATAGTTTGACTTTAGGAGATGTACTCATTTATCTGATTTTTATCTCCACCGACTGGTTACGCTTCCAGTCCCTACGGAGCCTCTATTGATGCCTCATGCGTCATAGAGATGTCCCAGTTTGTATATCAAGTCTATGCTTCCTTCATTCAGTCACCATACACCGTTATGCTCTTGTTCGAAGGAAGTTGAAACCCGAGTCAGCCATTCCTCAGTTATCTTGACTTTGCATGTCGGCCATTCTCGGTACAGTTACTGGTTCGTGCACCTTATGATCGAGTCCTTCCACATTATACGTCCTTGCTGAGTACCTCGTGTTGGATGATGGGGAATGCCCTAATGCCCTCATTCTAGCGGATTTCATCCCATCGACTTCAGATCATATATTCTAGGATTGGATTCTAGAGTCATTTTGAGTTCCTTGAGACTTGCAGTCATCAGTGGCAGGTTCTCTCGCCATCGACAGTTTTGGGAATACATCAATGTCCCCTGATCAATGGATTCTATCAAGTGTTCGACCTCAACACATTTATTCACACTTGTTAGTTTGCACTCTAGTACCTTGATTCCCATTTTCATTATCGGTGGGTAATCTCGCGTCTGTTAACGGTATACATCAATGACCGGTAATCAGACGATGGACTACTATGTTCGACCTCGAAACCTCTATTCGCATAGTAGGACATGTACTCGTAGCGGTGTGTGTAGAAGTCCTTCTAGATTGGTGGCATCCATTATATGCTACCTCCTTGATCGTGCCAGTGTTCATGAGATTTCAGCTCTCGTGACTTATTCCAGTGTATGTCAGACATTTCCAGCCACTATGGAGATCTTGATCTATTGTATATCATGGTCCTTTGTATATCTTCATCATGGGGATTCTGATCTATGTATATTGTACGTGGCGATGACCACATATGTGTTATCATGTTTCATGCCTATTCATGGCCATTGTACTCTTATGTATCCGGGACTGCTATATGTATTTGCAGTTATATGCAGAGTTGTATTATGATATTATGCTCATTGGGTGGCTGGTCTTCCATTTGGGTACCTTCATCACTTCACTTCTGGGATGGACTTATAATGTATTTCGGCCATCGTATAACCCCTATGATCTCATACATTAGGGGGCATCTGTTATAGCGGATTTCACCACACTAGGTGAATCACACATTGTATGGCCTTCCCCTATCCCGCTGCAGACTCATTAGCCCCTATGGACCACTTTTTGTCTTTTGATGTGTCCTTGATCATCCCTAAAAACATAAGAAAAGTGATATACGTGGCTTTTTCCCCGATAACCGCGTACATACGCGAATATTCCCTCTATAGTCACGTACATCGGGATGTGTAAATAATCCAAATCCTTTTGGAGCGTTCCTTGACTTGGATCCGACTCATATGACTCCTGGCCTTCCATATTCCTTGAGATCGCACGGATTCGACCTTTCAGTATCCCTTTGAAAATCTATATAAGGAACCCATTGAGACATTGAAAGCATAAGGGAGAATTGAGAGTAACGAAACTATAGTCCATTGTTGCCAGAACTTATGCTTGAGTCTGCATCCCTTTGTCCCTTGGAGCACTGTTGTGTTATTCCCAAGCTTTCCTTTTGCTAGTAATCTTGCTATCGGAGTGATGGAGGATTGAGGTGGTGGAGGCCCAAGTGGGGGATTCAGTTTCTCCGGTTCGCAGACGTGCCGTCAGAGGTTGTCTCTATCTTGTAATCTTTATTCATATTAATAGAAATATCGTTTCCTGTCCATTAATGTGTATTTGAATGAATATTGTATCCCTGGGAATATGTCAAATGCTTTTACATTATTGATTATATATGCTAGAATAGATCTAACACCGTGAAATATAGTATGCTTGTATTGTTTTCTTGTTGTTGAGGACGTTCTATAACAATTCAAGCTGAAGATTGGAAAGCTCAATGGGGATCTGCTTCAACCGTACGGAATAAGGTACGAGGTTCGATCCTTTAGTGGTAAACATTTTATTTCTATTGCATATTGGGAAAGATTGATTTCTGGAGTCTAGCTGTCTGTTGTGGTACCCCAAGCCATAGGAATTTCTCTCCATAATAGCCTTACTATAAAAGGAGAGAAGATAACAATCAATCTAAACCTCCTCCACATAGTCCTGCATCAATGAATCTAACGGAGGTAGGTATGGATAATTTTTGCACTTTTCATCAGTAGCCCCATCCTAAAAAAAATTGTCCTCAATGGATAAATTCGATGACATTAGTAATGAATCAACTGTTGGACTCCAAACTAACAGAGGCCGATGATGAGGAAGAAAAGGGTAATAAATCCACAGAAAAACAAGAGGATGATGCTATGGTTTTATGGGACTGTGTCTCACTTTTTGATATAGAAGACGAAGGTTCACTAAAATAGGAAGAAACATCAGAAACAAATGTGATGACAAGAAGTCCAGGTTTGTTAAATAAAGACAATTCAATACTTCCAAAGACTAAGAAATTTCAAGAGAATATGAAGAAAACACAGAAGAACAACATGAATGATAAAATACCTAAATTTTTCATTACTAGTAAAGATCCAAAACAAGTCAACATGCCTGTTAAGCTTATTGGAGACAAGGTTGATAATGTCAAAGAAAATCTCAAAACACCTGAGATGGGGTATGATGTTGTGGAGGACAATAAAAGGGGTAAGGAAAATATTTCGTTATTTGAAATGTGTAACGTGCCTCAACAGAAAGAAAATTGTTAAAATCACTTGAAGTACCAGAGGAAGAGATTCCCACTAACAACCGCCCTATAGAAGAAATTGTTGAAGCAAGTGTGGGAGGTAAGGCCAGGTTTAAAACCCCACCATTCCTTTTGAATTTTGAGATTTTAAACCATAATGTGCATAATTTTTTAGTAGAATCAGGGTCAGCAGTCAATTTTATGCCACTATCAGTATGCAAATGGATCAATGGGAAACCTAAACCAACTACCTGGTAGGTTACTCAGCTAGACAGTGTTAGTTTTTCAACATTAAGCTAGCATTATTAGGATCTTTAACTGAGAGAATAACAACTACAACAATCAAACACAAGAGACAATGAACACAGTGTTTTTCCTCTGGGAAACCATAAATGGAGAAAACCCCACAACTTCCTTAGAGATAGAATCAGTACCAAAACAGTAAAAGGCCAAAACAGTAAGTGATCTCCCGATAGCAGTAACCTTCTTCTTATCTACCCCCGATGTCTTCTCCTTCCTCAACTATGCGCTACACTTGAGTGTGTATGAGTTGTGTAATAAATAGAGACTCCAGTTCTCTATTTATACTAATCCTGACATGACTAAAACCCTACTAGGGCCGACCTCTACTAGGAGAGTCTAATAAGCCTAGTGCCCCAGAACTACGGGGACTTCAACCCTTAGACAATCGGAGGGTTACCCACAATGACTTGACATGACTTGTTTACATTATTGATCCTCCCGATCGGAACATCGGGGCATGAAAACATGACTCAATTACTTTATAGATACATCCCAGAATAACCATCGGGTTACAATACATAAGATACATAGATGAATACATTCTGAAGTTACAAATACATCAACACTCCCTCTTAACTAGGAAGGTATTCTTTCGACACAATTTTTATTACTGGTCTTCTTCTCTGTATCAGCTGGATCATCTCATCATCTGCATCTCAAGTCTTCTGAGTCTTTAAGTCATCTTCGTATTCAAGTCATCTTCATCTTCGGATTTGGATCATCTCTCGATCTGGATCATCATGGGACATCATCGCTGGACACCATCACTGGATCTGGATCATCACTGCCAGATCGTCATCACTGGATCTGGATCATCACTGGATTTGGAACATCACGGGTGCTATCTCATGATTCTTCTCGTCATAGGAAGTTCTACAGAGCCAGCCCTTTTTCATGCTGGTTGTATGCCTAGCCTCCATGTAGGTCTTCTTTAGCACTTATATCTGATCAACACATGATCGAAGAAAGGATCATCATTTCTATCTGATCAACACATGATTGAAGATAGATATTGCACTTACATCTGATCAACACATGATCGAAGAAAGGCATGCCCAACACTTATATCTGACCTACTTGTTAGAAAGGCATGCCCAACACTCACATCTGATCATGTAGGAACCAATCCTATAATCATATCAGAAAGGCCTAGCACTTACATCTGATCAACACATGATCGAAGAAAGGCTCAACATTTCTATTTGATCAACACATGATCGAAGATAGATACTGCACTTACATCTGATCAACACATGATCGAAGAAAGGCACTACACTTACATCTAATCAACACATGATTGAAGAAAGACAAAACACTTATATCTGATCAACACATGATCGAAGAAAGGCTTAGCACTTATATCTAATCAACACATGATCGAAGAAAGGATCTGCACTTACATTCATCTAGGCTGGAACACATCCTACCACAATGATGAAAGGGCTTGCACTCATATCTGATCATGAGGGAACACATCCCAACAATCATATCAGAATGGACCCCAGTCCTCAACTTAGCTACTTGGTAACTGACCAGGTGCCTCCATTCTCCTAGAGAATGGCAGTGGCCCTTACATCTGTCCTACTCGACAGAATGGCCAACACTCACATTTGACATGGAGGAACTTAATCCTTTAACCATGATAGAATGGTTCAGTGCTTACATCTGATCAATTGGGAACACATCCCTCTGTCACATCAAAATGGCTTCTCAGTACTAGACTGATTTTTCCTGGTAACTGACCAGGTGCCTCCATTCCTAGAATGGCAATTTCCTTTACATATTTCCTACTTGATAGAATGGCCAGCACTCATATCTGACATGGAAGGAACCAATCCTCTCACCATGACAGAATGGCTCATCTCTTACATCTAACCATGGAAGGAACCAATCCTCTCACCATGTCAGAATGGCTATGGGTCTCATAATTTTCTCTTAGAGGAAACCTCGATTTGGAGAACACCAAGCTTCTCCCTGAAGTACTTGAAATTCATCCTAGCCAATGGCTTCATCAATACATAAACTATATATTCCTTTATCGCAACATATTGGAGCTTCACTACTCCCCTCTACACCATATCCCTGATATAGTGATACTTGATCTCGATATGCTTCGACTTGTCATGGAACATTGGATTCTATAACAACTTCACGCAACTTTGGTTGTCACAATGTATACAAGTAGCATCCAACTGGAGATAAAATAAATCAGATAGTAGCTTCTGCAACCATACTACCTCATAACTAGCTGAACAAGCTGCGGCATACTCTGCTTCGGCTGTCCTCAGTGCCACATAGGATTGCTTCCTTCTAAACCAAGAGATCACACCTAATCCCATACTGAAACACATTAGAGGAAATTTCAACTCAAAATGGGCCTTTTAACTTTTATTCAAATTCCATGTCATCATGTGTTAGCCAATGAAATTGCTTTAAATTTGAAACACCGTATAGGTCTTAAACACTTTTTTAATATAAATTTGGGGATAGGTATCATAAAAAAAACTACTTTTTTTGTTTGTATTTTTGACATATCTCCCTATGTTTTTACTCAAATTTCGATCGGGAGAGCTCGTTGGATGTGGAACTAAATTCCGCATCCAATGAGTACCCACTCGGCATGCTTTTGATGGACCCCTCTACCCCAAAAACAAGAAATACCTGGAAAAATGAAATGATGACATCATCATTTCGTTTTTTAATGTATTTCTTGTTTTTGGGGTAGCAGGGTTCGTCAAAAGCATGTCGAGTGGGTACTCGTTGGATGCAGAATTTAATTCCGCATCCAACGAGATCTCCCGATCGAAATTTGAGTAAAAACACAGGGATATATGTCAAAAATACAAACAAAAAAGTAGTTTTTTTCTTTTCTTCCTCCAAAATTAATAAATATTATTTTATTATTTTAACTATTATTTTATTAGTTCATTTTAGGAGGCCCATTATGAGTTGAAATTTCCTCTAATGACACCCTGAAGTGCTCTTCCTATCGATGGCACTGCCTGCCCAATCTGAATCAACATAACCCTCCAAGTTAATCTTTTGATTTGCATCGTACTTGAGCCCATAATCAATTGTACCCTTCAGGTACCTTAGAATATGCTTTGCAGCAATCAAGTGAACATGTCTTGGATCTGTCAGGAACTGGCTCAAGGTGTTCACAGCAAAGTAAATATCTGGTCTCATGTTCGCCAGGTACATAAATGATCCAATCATTTGATGATACATCATAGCATCAATAGACTCTGATGAAGCATCATTCATTAGCTTCAGGTTCGATGCCATAGGTGTGGCCATATCCTTCCAGTCCATCATCCTAAACCTCTTTAGGATCTCTACTACATACTTCCCTTTTCTAAGGAAGATTCCATCTGCACTCTGCCACACCTCCATACCTAGAAAGTAATGCATCATCCCCAAGTCCGTCATTTCAAACTTAGCAGTAAGCTTTCTCTTTGTATCAGCAATCAACCCATCCATACCTATCACAAATAGATCATATACATATAGTAGAAGCATCACTGGGTTGCCATCTTCAACCTTGTAGTAAAGGTTGGAATCTGCTTTACTCTTGGTAAATCTCAAACTGGATAGAAAGCTATCAATTTTTCCGTACCAGGTCCTGGGTGCTTGTTTCAAACTGTACAGGGCTTTCTTCAATATACATACATGAGACTCTCTGTCATGTGTCTCAAAACTGAGTGGTTGTTCTACATACACTTCCTCTTCTACCACACCATTCAAGAAGGCAGTCTTGAAATCCATCTGGTGTATCTTCCATTTCATCACTGCAGCAAGAGCAAGTACTAATATGATGGAAGTGTATCTGGCTACAGGTGCAAAGGTTTCTTCATAGTCTATTCCTTCTTTCTGAGAGAAACCCCGAGATACAAATCTTGCTTTATGTTTCTCAATGCTACCGTCTACAGCATGCTTGATATTGTAGGTCCATTTGGAAGTTACAACTGACTTCTCTTCTGGTCTTGGGACAACATCCCAAACATCATTATTCATGATTGATTGATATTCTTTGATCATAGCATCCTTCCATTCTTTCCATTCTATCGCTTCTTCATAACTGGAAGGTTCTTTATCAATGAAATCACATAGTAAAGCTACATACTTGAAGCAGGATCTGGTCCTCTTTCTTTCTCTGTGATTCTCTTCTGGAGCCCCATATCTTTCCGCACCTTGGATAAGTTCACGTACCCAAGTAGGTTTCCTCTTATGAGGATTCTTCTCCAGAGGTGGATCTACATGTCTTTGTGGTTCTTCGAAATCTCGATCTTCTTCTTGAGCTTCTTCATTCATGGTTGTATCATGAATTTTGGGTGCTTCTCCTTCTTCTTCTTCAGGTTCTTCAGTAGGTCTTTTTCTGGATTTGTTGTAAGCTGTGTCTTCATCAAATGTCACATCCCTGCTGATGTCAATTTTCTTGTATCCTGGGAAATAGATTCCGTAAGCCTTCGAGCTTTCAGAGTATCCCACAAATATACCCTTCTTTCTTGAAGGATATAATTTTGTTCTCTTCTCTTTTGGAATGTGTATGTACACAGGGCAGCCGAATATTCTGAGATGGCTGACTTCTGGTTTCTTGCCGAAGAAGACTTCTTTAGGAGTCTTGTTCTCGAGTATTCTATGTGGAGTACAGTTCTATACATACACCGATGTCTTGGCTGCTTCAGCCCAAAGATGCATAGGAAGATCTTGATCATGAAGCATGGCTCTTGTAGCTTCCATGATAGTTCTGTTCTTTCGTTCCACAATCCCATTCTGTTGTGGATTATAAGGAGTGGACAACTCCCTCTTAATCCCTGATTCTTTGCATAGCTCTTTGAATTCATTCAAAGTGAATTCTCCACCATTATCTGATCGAAAAGTCTTGATCTTCTTTTCAGTGTGGTTCTTGATCAAGGCTTTGAATTCCTTGACTTTGTTGAATACTTCGTCTTTGTTCTTCATGAAATAAACCCATGTCTTTCTAGAAAAATCATCAATAAAAGAAACATAGTATGCATACCTGCTTAGTGAGTTTGATGACATTGGACCACATACATCGGAGTGAATGATTTCTAGTATTCCTTTGGCTTTGCTTTCGCTGTTGGGAAATGTCTTCTTCATATTCTTTCCTTTCACACATCCTTTGCAGACCCCATCATGTTTTTCTTAGAATTTTGGAAGATCTTCAATAGCTTTGCTCGCAATATGTAATGCATGTGTTCAAGCCTTCTATGCCAAAGCTCATTTGGCTCTATTGTGTCATGGATCAAGGCTTGTTCTGGATGGCCCTTCAATTTGTACAAGCATCCTTCTTGTTCTCCAATCACCACCGCATCATCGATAGTCTTTCCTCTTGGCCACATGATCACTTGACCATGTATGAATGCAAACCTCATTCCTTTTACATCCAATGCTGATATGGAGAGAAGGTTCTTCTTTAGTCCTGGCACAAACAATACTTCTTTCATTGTTACAGACTTATCCAAGTCTAGTTTATATGAAGATTCCCCACTACCTTTTATTGGACATTGGTAGTCATCTCCTAGCTTCACCTTGTGAGGTGATTCATGTTCTGACAGTCTCACAAAGGATTCCTTGAATCTAGTCATATGTTTGGAAGCCCCACTATCTATAAGCCAATCATCACTTCCATGAGTAATGTTACCTGTGAGAGCGAAGATCAGAACATATTCATCCTCGCTTGAAGAATCTTCACTTTCATATCTGGTTCTTTTCTTGGAGGGTTCATCATCCTCCGCAGCATGAGCATGATGTCTTCTTTTGTTCCCCTTATTCTTTTCTCAAGCTGCTATCTGTGCTTCTTCTTGAGAACAGTCTTCCCATAGTCTGCTGAATTTGACTAACTTCTTTCTGGCACAGATTCCTTGTATGAAAGAATCCCATGACCTAGGAAGGCCATTCAGTGTTGTCATCACAATCTCTGCATTCTCCACTTCTTCATCTACAGCTTCTAATTGTTCCTTGATATGAGAAACCCTTGTGAAGTAGGATTGGATAGTCTCTGCATTCTGAATCTTCACATTCTTCAGTTGATTCCTCAGATTCATATTCTGATTTATGTTCTTCCCTTCAAACAATTTGGTTAGGGAATCAAACATAGCTTTACGTGTCTTGAGAGAGGACACTTGTGGGATAAGGTGATCCTTGATAGAATCAACAATGATCCTCTTTACCATAACCATATTCTTCTTATGTAAGGCATTTGACTCATCTCCCTCTAGAACTGGAACCTCCTCATGGATGTAGAGTGTAATTCATTCTCTTCCAAGACCAGGGAGATCCTATACTTCCAGGCTCGAAAGTTATCAGCTCCCTCAAGCTTTTCATCAAGCTTGGTATGATGAGACATATTAAACTGAGAACCTCAAATGGAAATACAAAATATTTAGATCTTACCAGGTCAAGATGTCATATTTGGATTTGGAGCTGAAATCCCGTAGTACTGGAATAGGAGCCTATTAGGGTTTTTCTTTTCTGGAGATCTGTCCACCCAAATGCCTTGAAATTTGTCCCTAACTTCAATTTTGGGGAGGAGATCAATCCAGGCCTGGGATCACTGAAAAATTCCTCTTCTGTGAAAATCCCTAATTTTCGGCAGTAGTTTCGGGTCTAAAACTGAAAAATCTCAAAATTGGATTCTGCTTTGACAGAAATATGCGCCCTAAGGAGGAGAGTTATTCCACCTTACTTTTGCTGAAAATTTGTGGAAGAAGATCCACAGACTAGGAAGCCCTAGTTCCCGCAGGTGCACAGTGTCTTCTTCTCAGGAAAGCTCTGATACCATGTTAGTTTTTCAACATTAAGCTAGCATTATTAGGATCTTTAACTGAGAGAATAACAAGTACAACAATCAAACACAAGAGACAATGAACACAGTGTTTTTCCTCGGGGATGTTGAAATATTGTAACTTCAAAGAATATTCTATATGTATCTTTTGTGGTCCCCGATGGTCCTATCAGGAGAACCACTTGTATTATCTTGTACCCCAATGCTTCTAATCAGAAGAACTAATAAGAGTCATGAGGTTGTCCCCTCAAATTGTAAAGGTGGGTCATTAGCACCCCAGTGTGGTTACTTGAGCCTACATGTATAACTCGAGCCTACATGATTAAATCGAGCCTACATGTCAGGTGAGTTAATTGAAGTGAATGGATGAATATAAATAGAGGTGTAGCTCTCCTCATTTGTGACACACTCTCACTTGTGTAGCGCATTAGTGGAGAAGAGAAGTAGCTGGAGAAGGAGGAGGATCAGGCTTTGATATCCTTGCTGGTTTTATCTTTTATCTTTTTGGGGCATCTATATTGAGGAACCTTGTGCTGGGTTTTTCCCTTTAGGGTTTTCCCAGGATAAATCTTTTTGTTCCTTTTGTATGGTTGTGCTTGTCTATCTTTCAGTGATCCTGTTTATATGCTTTTGTTATGAAAATGAAATTAAATACTGATGTCTTAGCTAACCATATGAAAATTTAACATGGTATCAGAGCCACCCTAAAAGAAGACATTGTGTAGCTAAAGAATCTATGGCTTCTTATTTTTTTGGGGTCTCTATCCATGATCTATCAGAAAAACAAGGCTAGACTGACTCTCCATTGAAGGGCGCATCTTTCTATCGAAGCGGAATTCGATTTCAAGCATTTTCAGTTTTGGTGCAGAAAATTAGGGATTTCTACAGAAGAAGAATTTTTGAGTGAGCCCAGCATAGGATTTTTCTCCTCATCAAAATCTAATTTTAGAGACCTGGATCAAGAAATTTGGTTGGGTGAAACTCTGGGAAAGTCAAACCCTAGTTTGACCTCGATTTGGAAAAACCCTAAATACTAAAACTGCTAAGTTTTGGTACATTCACTATATCCTAATATTGGCGAAGGATCAGGAGTTTAAAATTTCAGTGGGAAAATATAAAATCCTGGTTTACATTTTGTCCGAAATTCAGCCTCATATTCTCTATATTATGGGAGATATGATCCCTCCAAGTTAGGGTTCTAGCCTCTTCCAGAATTCATCCCTAAACAGGACACCTAGGGTGAATTTCTGTAACATGGGATAAAGAGGTCCAAATGGAATTCCTAAAGATGTTCCAGAAATATCATGGCCTGTAATTTCTTTGATCCAAATTTCAGAACCTGAAGATGAACCAGTGACACGTGGCATGCCGTACAACTGCACTGTTTTGAACAGTCCTGTAACAGGTCACCTTGGGAAAATGATCATAAATCCAAATTGCTGAAACCAATTCTGATGAAACTTATTCTGTTGGATCAGGGACATGTGAGGTTACCTTAGTGCAAAATTTCAGACACATAGGAGTAGTAATTTCGGATATATCACAGAAACAGTAACAGACAGTTTTGCAGAAGAAATTGGAAAACTAGGGCTTCCTGTTTCGGGAGCTTCCCTCCACTATTTTCAGAAAAGGAGTACATTGGACAGCTCCATTTGAAGGGATATATATTTTTATCCAATAAGATCTGAAAGATTCCAAGTTTTTAAAATTAGGGTTTCTCTGACAAACCCTAGATCATCCAGCTCCGGAAGCAGGACGGACACCTCAAATCGGTAAGATCTAATCTTTTGCTATTTGCATTTGAGGTTCTCATTTCAAAATGATCTATCACATCAGCTTGATGATAAGCTTGGTGAAGTTGAAAACTTTCAAGCATGGAATTATTTGATCTCTCTGAAGAAAATGAATTGGACACCTACATGAGTAGAGAGGTTCCAGTTCTAGAGGGAGATGAGCCTCAAATACTTTCACAAGAAGAACTTGATCAAGGCCAAGAAGATCATTGTTGATTCAATCATGGATAAACTTATACCACAAGTGTCTTCCCTAAAGACATCGAAGATGTTTGATTCCTTGATCAAACTATTTGAATATAAGAACTTAAATCATAAGATGGCTTTGAGAAAACAGTTGAAGAATGTGAAGATCCAGAATGCAGAACAACTTGAAGCGGTAGAAGAAGAAGTATGCAGAAGTGGTGATAGCTACCTTGAATGGCCTCCCAGGATCATGGGATTCATTCATGTGAAGAATGTATGCCAGAAGTAAGTAATTACGTTCAGCTCGACTAATAAGAAGAGAAGAAGAAGATGGGAGCAATTGAAGATCAAGCTCTCATCATTCAAAGAAGATCCCTCAAGTGATGAGGAATATGAAAAACTCAATTCTTGAAGAACCTCTTATTCATCTTATCATTTGGATAAGAAATGATGATTTCATGAATGAAGAAGATGATAAAGTAGAATGATCAAGATGGAGTCTACCCATGAAACAAATAAAATATAAGTATTCAATTGCCATTTCATGATATTGTTTTGTTATGCATTTGATTGTATTCAGTTGATGTGTTATGCATGATATATTGTTTACATTAATACTACTAATATGCATGTGATGGGTAAGTAGCTCATGGCACTATACAAATCTCCGGTTCTACTTATCAAACCTCCTTGCTAACATATTGGATTAGTGCACAATCTCAATGATGTCATGGTAGAGATGGAAGGCATCTAGAAAGTTTCTGTGAAATATGGATGAATGTTGTATTGGCTAAATAGTTGCATGATGCATAAGAATTTGTCGTTATGCATATGTTTTATGAAATAGTTCTAACCATGCAACTAGTGCATTTGAATTGTAGGAAAGGTCCTATACAACCTCCTACAATAAAATAAGGACGAGACTTGTTCCGAAGAACAAGTGATGACAATTCAATAAACATGAATCTGAAGCTCCCAGGGTCAGAGACACCATGACAGAAGAAAGAGCTTCAGAGAGCGGTAGATCCACCTCAAAGGATGAATACCACCATGGGTATGAGAGATAACTCAAGATGAAGAAAAGAATTCTATAAAAGAAACTATGATCAAAGAATAACAGTTGATCATGGGGAATGATGTATACGATATGATTTCAAGACATAAAGGGAAGTACATAGTATCATCCATATGGATCTACAAGAACAAGTGTACAAAGAAAGGTTCATGATTTTCCTCAGAAAGAATAGACTATGACTTGACATACTCTATTGACTAGTATATATCAAGCATAGAACCACCTGTACTGAATGAAGAAGGAAGATAATACTCCACTTCAGGGGGGGTGACTACAAAATATATCTAAGTTCGACATGGTACGACATGATGGACAGCTTCTTGATGGATCAAGACTTTACCAAGAGTAAAGTGGGTTCCAACCTTCAAAGTTGAATGCAGAAGACTAGGATATGTTGATGATCTGACAAGACGAACTCATGGAAGATGTTATGATGAAAGAATACTAGAATGATGTATGGGATATAGTTCCCAAACTATAAGGAAAGAGTATTGTATCCTCCAAATGGATATACAAAATAGAGCATGCAGTTGACGGAAGTATTAAGAAGTATAAAGCAAGATTTGTGGCCAGAGGTTTCTTTCAGAAAAAGGGAATTAATTCTAAAGAGACACTTAGTCCATGAAGTAAGGTACACTTCCTTCAGAACTATCATGGTAGTTTCTTCCATGGTGAAGTAAAGACAAGCCTTCCTTAATGGTATGATTGAGAAAGATTTTTACATCGAATAGTCACGAGGATTTGAAGTTGAAGCCATATGGAATCACGTATGCAAGTTGAAGAAGGCCCTCTATGGCCTGAAGCAAGCTCCCAGAGCTTTGTATGGAAGAATAGATAGTTTCTTGTCGAGCATGGGATTTACCAAGAGTAAAGATGATCCTAACCTTTATCTCAAGGTTGTAGAAGATGAACTTGTCATCCTGTTATTATATGTGGATGACTTATCCTTGACAGAAAATGAGAAACAGATCATGGAAAGCAAGAAGAAACTAGCAGAAGAATTTGAAATGAAAGACCTTGGGTTAATGCATTATTTCCTAGGTCTGGAAGTATGGCAAAGTTCAGAAGAAATCTTTCTCAACCAGGGAAAGTATGCGGTAGAGATATTGAAGAGATTCCATATGTTGGAATGCAAAGTCATGGCCACACCCATGGACTCCAACCTGAAGCTGTTAGCTGATGAATCATTAGAGTTAGTGGATATGACTCATTACAGACAGATCATTGGGTCATTGATGTACTTAAAAAATACCAGACCAGACATTTGTTTTGCTGTGAACACCTTAAGTCAATATCTTGTTCAACCACCTAGTAACTGCAAAGCATGTGATGAGATATCTGAAAGGGACTATGGACCTTGGTTTATATTATGATGGTAGCCATGAGTATATATTGTATGGCTACACAGATGAAGATTGGGATGGAAGTATCTCAGACAGGAAAAGCACATTAGGTAGATGCTTTTGTTTGGGGTCTGCTATGAGTTCATGGTTTAGCAGGAAACGGTCCAGTGTTTCTTGTAGCATGGCTGAAGCAGAATACATAGTAGATTGCTCTACTAAGTTGTGAAGCCATATGGCTTCGAAATATGATATCAGGTCTCTTTGAACTGAAGATGGATACTACATTGATTCTATGTGATAACGAGAGTTGTGATAACAGATAACCCTGTGTTTTGTCGTAACACATAGAAATCCGGTATCTCTACATTCAAGATAAAGATGCAGATGATGATGTTTCAGTATTTACATACTGTAGATACAGATGATGGTGATTCAATATTTCTATACTGAATATAGGGATGATGATGATTTCAGCATTCACATATTGAAGATATAGACGATGTTTCAGTATTTACATACTGTAGATGCAGATGATGGTGACCTGATGATGCTTTCAGTACTCACATAATCGAGATACAGATGGTGATAGTTCAGTATTCACATACTAAAGATGTAGATGAAGATGGTTTAGATGATGATGCACTGACAAAGCCTCTGTCACGGGTAAAGTTCAAACACTTTCGAGACAAGCTTTGTGTGGTTCAGAAAGACCTTCCTCGATAGGGGGAGTAGTGATGTTGCAGTGGGATTGTATCATCCCTGGACACTTGCCCTAAAGTGACCTGGAGACCTTGGTCTTTGAGAATGAAGAGGGATTGTATCATCCTGGGACATATGTCCAGAAGTGATCCGGTGAATTCAGTCATCGAGAATGTGGTGGGATTGTATCATCCCTGGGAACTTGCCCAAAAGTGACCCGGAGACCTCAGTCTTCGAGAATGAAGAGGGATTGTATCATCCCGGGACATATGTCCAGAAGTGATCCAATGACTTCGGTCATCGAGAATGTGGAGGGATTGTATCATCCCGAGACATCTGTCCAAAAGTGATCTGGTGACCTTGGTCCTCAAGAATGAAGAGGGATTGTATCATCCTGGGACATCTGTCCAAAATAGATGTGGTGAATTCGGTCTTCGTGAATGTGGTGGGATTGCATCATCCCTGAACTTCGGTTCAAAATGTATCTGGAGGTCTCAGCCCCCGTGAATGTGGTGGGATTGCATCATCCTTGAACTTCGGTTCAAAATGTATCCGGAGGTCTCGGCCCCTGTGAAAGTGGTAGGATTGCATCATCCCTGAACCTCGGTTCAAAATGTATCCGGAGGTCTCGGCCCCTATGAAAGTGGTGGATTGCATCATCCCTGAACTTCAGTTCAAAATGTATCCAGTGGTCTCGGCCCTCGTGAAAGTGGTGGATTGCATCATCCCTGAACCTCGGTTCAAATTGTATCTGGAGGTCTCGGCCCCTGTGAAAGCGGTGGATTGCATCATCCCTGAACCTCAGTTCAAAATGTATCCGAAGATCTCGGTCCCTGTGAATGTGGTAGGATTGTATCATCCTTGAACTTCGGTTCAGAACAGATCCAGTGACTTCGGTACTCAAGAACATGTGTTGATCCCGTAATTACTAGAGGAAGGATTGTCTGAGTTCCACATATGTCTTGATCCCGTAATTCCGAAAGGGAGGATCATTAGTAACTCTGTAAAGACCTAAATCCCGTAATTCTGAAAGGAAGGATCATTGAATTGATCCTGTAATTCCAATAGAAAGGATTGTCTGAGTTCCACAGATGTGTTAATCCCATAATTCTGAAAGGAAGGATCATTAGTAACTCCGTAAAGACCTAAATCCTGTAATTCCAAAAGGAAGGATCATTGGTAGCTCCGTAAAGACTTGATCCCGTAATTCCAATAGGAAGGATTGTCTGAGTTCCACAACTGTGTTGATCCCGTAATTCCGAAAGGAAGGATCGTTAGTAACTCCGTAAAGACCTAAATCCCATAATTCCGAAAGGAAGGATCATTGAATTGATCCCGTAATTCCAATAGGAAGGATTGTCTGAGTTCCACAGATGTGTTGATCCTGTAATTATGAAAGGAAGGATCGTTAGTAACTCAGTAAAGACCTAAATCCTATAATTCCGACAGGAAGGATCGTCTGAGTACCACAGACATGTTGATCCCATAATTCCGAAAGGAAGGATCATGTTGATGTTTTGATGATGATGATGATGATGCTTTGATGATGTTGATGATGATGCTTTGATGATGTTGATGTTTTGATAATAATGATGTTTTGATGATGATGATGTTTTGATGATGATGTTTCTGATTGAAAGATCAGAGTATGATGATGATGATGTTCCTGATCAAAATTTTAGAGTATGATGAAGATGATGTTGCTGATCAAAAGGACAAAGTACTGAAGATGATGTTGCTGATCGAAAGGTCAAAGTGCTAAAGATGATCTTGCCGATTGAAAGGTCAAAGTGCTGAAGATGATGCTGATCGAAAGGTCAAAGTGCTGAAGATGATGTTGCTGATTGAAAGGTCAAAGTGCTGAAGATGATGTTGCTGATCGAAAGGTCAAAGTGCTGAAAATGTTGCTGATCGAAGCAGTCAAATTATTAATGATGATGAAGACTAAAGATTGAAGATGAAGAATACATAATGTTGAAAATATTCCAATGATTTATAGATGTGTTACCTTGATGATGTTGATGATGTCCTCTATCTCTCTCCTACTATTGTTGTTGTTGATGTTGTTGTAGAATACCCTTCTCGTTAAGGGGGAGTGTTGAAATATTGTAACTTCGAAGAATATTCTATATGTATCTTTTGTGGTCCCCGATGGTCCTATCAGGAGAACCACTTGTATTATCTTGTACCCCGATGCTTATAATCGAAAGAAATAATAAGAGTCATGAGGTTGTCCCCTCAAATTGTAAAGGTGGGTCATTAGCACCCAAGTGTGGTTACTTGAGCCTACATGTGTAACTCGAGCCTACATGTCAGGTGAGTTAACTGAAGTGAACAGATGAATATAAATAGAGGTGTAGCTCTCCTCATTTGTGACACAATCTCACTTGTGTAGTGCATTAGTGGAGAAGAGAAGTAGCTGGAGAAGGAGGAGGATCAGGCTTTGATCTCCTTGCTAGTTTTATCTTTTATCTTTTTGGGGCATCTATATTGAGGAAGCTTTTGCTGGGTTTTTCCCTTTAGGGTTTTCCCAGGATAAATCTTTGTGTTCCTTTTGTATGGTTGTGCTTGTCTATCTTTTAGTGATCCTGTTTATATGCTTTTGTTATGAAAATGAAATTAAATACTGATGTCTTAGCTAAGCATATGAAAATTTAACAGCGGAAACCATAAATGGAGAAAACTTCGCAACTTCGTCAGAGATAGAATCAGCACCAAAACAGTAAGTGATCTTTTGACAACAGTAACCTTCTTCTTATTTAGCCCCAGTGTCATCTCCTTCCTCAACTATGCGCTACACTTGAGTGTGTATGAGTTGTGTGATAAATAGAGACTCCATTTCTCTATTTATACTAATCCCAATATGACTAAAACCCTACTAGGGCTGACCTCTACTAGGAGAGTCTAATAACCCTAGTGCTTCGGAACTGCGGGGGCTTTAACCCTTAGACAATCGGAGGGTTACCCATAATGACTTGACATGACTTGTTTACATTATTGATCCTCCTGATAGGAACATCGGGACATGACAACATGACTCAATTACATTATAGATAGATTCTGGAATAAACATCGGGTTACAATACATAAGATACATAGATGAATACATTCCAAAGTTACAAATACATCAACAGACAGGACCAATGTGAAAGTAGTCAGGGAAATGGAGGATGTTTTGATTCATTTATCTGCCAATGAGAAGATATGTCAATACATTGATATTGTAGTGGCAGACATCCCTGATGCTTATGGACTTGTTTTGAATCGAGACTGGTCAGCAAGGCTAAATGGATATTTTGCATCAGATTGGTCACATCTGTGGTTGCCTTAGAAAGGAAGTCCTAATCAAATAAAGGTATTAAGAGAGCCCCACATGAAACACAATGTTACTTAGTTGGAGGGTAAGAATGAACCAATTATTTTTGTGTTGGGAAATTATCTAATTGAACTAGAACTGGGAAACTACCAAGTGGAAGAAGCTAGCAGTACACCGAACACCCGGCCCGATCTCCTTCGATTTTCATGGGCTGATGAGATTGATTGTAAAATACTAGATGTAGTTTTTGATTCAAGTACAATAGGATTAGATAATGGGAAGGCCTTTTCATTCAAGCCTAGCCCCTCAACTTACAAGTTGTCAGATTTACAGGGGTGGGCAGAGAACTGACCAATTAGTGGTTTAACTCTCAAATTTTATCTTTCTTGATTATCTTGTACATAAATAAATTGTTTTGGTTGTTTAATTTTGATTTACTTTATTTCTGTTTGTTTTTACTTAGATTTTGTTTGATTTTAATAAAAGAAACAAACTTTTGGTTACATGGAGAGCATAAGAATTCTGGATTAACTAAAATCCTTGATTATAAGACTGTGAACTATTGTTTTATCTGAAAAAATTTCTTCTAGTTTAGCAGTTTTCCTAAATGGCTATGAACAAATTGAAGTCCTACCTAATCCTTGTAAAATAAATCAAGATCAAAAGGTCTGGAATACTATTTCGAGGCTCCATCCATCTCACATTTAAAAAATGTCCTAGGGAGTGACAGCAAAAGACCCATGGAAAGGAAGGAGGGTAAACAGTATATTATATATAAATGATCCCATGCCAAGAATTGAAATCCAAAAGGAAAATAAGAGTAAAAAAAAATCCTAAGAAAGCAATATGTATCAAAACAAAGAACTAAACCAAATGAGTACAAAATTGCCAAAGTTCTTCTCCGTCCATGAGCTGAAAATTAAATATATCTCTCACACAAAAGGACACTATGGATAGAGGAGCTTGAATAAAAAATTCAGAAAGAAAGGCATGCAGGAGGACTCAAAAGAAAGGACAAAAGTCCAAAAGCACAAAAAAGTGCAAAATGGCATGGGAATGAGGAACAAATGAATATTTATGTTTACCATATGTTACAATCCTGTGGTGTCCAAGCTGGAAGCTACCCGAAGACAAAGGTAAAAATGAAACTCATATTCCTGGCCTCAAAAGAGTTATCTTGAATTTGAAATCTTAGTTTCCATTTTCCTAAAGTAGACTATCATCAATGATTAAAAGTACATATATTTTCCATTTGGGAAATCCAGACATCTAGAAGTGTTGGAATATAATCCGTCAGGATTATACGTTAGTGTAAATAATAGGAATATCAAAAGACTCTCGGATCTATGATCCCAAGAGTCATTGTAAATGTATAAATAAATGCTTTGGCTATGAAATAAATGAATCGGGAGTTATTATCCAACAATGGTATCAGAGCTCCATAACTATTGCCTGATACATTTCAGTCTTGCTGCACACCTACCTGCCTGTTACTAGTCTGCTCATTCATCTACCCTTTCCTCAGTCTGCAGATTGCATGCATTGGTGCATGCGCTGATGGGATTTCCATTCTGCATTCTTTGTGACTGTCAATTGAAAACCCTAATTTTTGTCCATGCATTTTCTCTACGTGTGTTGAGAAGACGTTGGGTTGAAGAGTGAATTGTTGGAGCTGTGAATTGGAGAGAGATTGTGCAACTGTGGAGTATTATTTGAGAGCTGCGACTTGTCATCTCTGCTATGCATTGAGTGGAGGTAAATATTGTTGTAAAAATATTTTGTGACCGTTCTATTGCACAAACCCTAATTTCTACCCAAATTCTTGTGCATGGAGTGTTTTCTGGAAAATTTCTGCAAATATTTTTCATTGTATGTGTTATAGTCACAGACCTGAGTTGAGGAATAACTAGCAGCTAAGGTATTCATCTTAGTTTATGCGTTGATTTTTTTGTGTTGAAGAACTGCATGGATACCTCTATCTTCCATGGTTTCATGCCTTCGCTGACCTGATTTGTGGTATTTAGCATCCACATGAGATGCAACCTACGTGAGCTATGTGGAAGCCCTTTCTTCACAGTTGTGTGAACATATCATCTGCTAGAAATTACTACGCTTGAGTTTTGGAGCAGTCATGGTATGATGTATCGTTCTAGATCCACGCTATAGACTTGTTGAATATTGAGATTCATCCATGTGGCCTGTCAAAGTTTGTGTGATCCATTTGCTTCAGTCGTGGGTCGCTTCAGTGCAGCGAACTCAATTGAAGACCAGTGATTGAATATTGTTGGTGGAAGATTCATGCCATTTCTCAATACTTGTGACCGTTCGGGATAAGAAAACCCTAAATTTACCCTAGGTATTTGTGTGAAGGAACATGCATCTTGTATGAGTTCGTGTTTGCTACTGAGACGAGTCCATGAATGATTAACTATTCATGTATGACCGATTTAATGGAGAAATAATATATATGAGTCCACGAATGATGTATTTAAGTCATAAGAATATTATTTTGTAACTATTGAATCTACATTTCTGAACTTGAGGTAGTGACCATACTACACGTACTAGAAGAGTGCTATGATTTCCATACGATTCATAGTGTCTACATTGTTGATGTTGATAGCATTAATTTGTTAACGAACTGACCTTCTTGTGTTCAACTGCAAGGAATATACATTTTGGAGACTGCTCTATATCTGCATAGATATCTATTGGTGTAAGAGAAGCATACGATTACCTGTGCAGTTGGAAGATTGCTACTGTGCAATCATTATGTTGACCCTTGCACAATATACAAGATTTTCATGTATATGAATTGAGAATAATACGGTTGTATGACCCATTTTTGTATGAGCCTGAGATCATTGAGTATATATGCGCTGTTTGAGTATATATGCTGCGTAGAGTATATATGCATTGAGTATATTATATATATGCTGCGTGGAGTCTGTAATTTTCATTCATGTTGCTGGTGTATATGATATATTGGAGACTCCATTGAATAATACATGCTGCTATCTACTTCCTAAAATGCTGCGAATTGAAGCTGTTTATATCCACTCAAACTCCCAAAGGTGCATTTTGGACATGTGTTGAGAAGACTCAGTGCATGGAGTGTATGCTGCACTTCACCTTTCTGAAGCGAATTTCCTCTTGATAATTGCTGCAAGTTCTTGAAGCTGCTTGAAGATTAAAGCTGCGTTAGTACTTTGAAGACTCTCCCTCATCACAAAGATTGATGGTGGAACACTTGAAGCTGTGAAGATTGAGCCTGAACGTGAGTGAAGAACCTCACGCTTGTATTCAACTGCCTCGATCTGGTTATTTTTGGAGTGGTGCTGCAAGATATTGTATTGATGTATTTTTCATCTTCGATGAAGATTTGAAATGTATTGTTTATATAATACCACTCTAGAATAAATGATATAGAGTTGCAAAATTAAATATAGAGCAGCTGCAATATTGTTTTGATAAGGCTGTAGAATTAGTTTTGATAGGCTGCAGAATCATATTGTAATTTGTAAAGGAGCAGGAATCTAAACCTGGATCCCATATCTTTTTCCAAGTATTCTGTAAGTTGCAGATTCATCACAGAAGATGCAATCTATAGCATCTGTAGTTGGTGCCTCTCTCTCTGGCAAAGAGAGGGGCAGAGGAAGAAGAAACTTTAGAGGTAGAGGAGGCAGAAACAACTCCAGCAAAAGATCAGATTTGCAGTGCAAGCGTTGTGGAAAGACTGGACACACATCATATCAGTGTTGGGATTCGTGGGACTCCATCAAAGAAAGACATAACCAAAAGAAAGATGACAATAAAAACCAAGATGCTAGTAAATCTTCTGATTCTGCTCAATGTATTGTTGCACATTGTAATCTTGGAATTCATGAAATGACTTCACTTTCATCTTACAAAGATTGTTGGCTGCCTGATACTGGTGCAACATCACACATGACTTTTAGAAAAGACTGTTTTGAAGAACTTAATGAAACAATAAATGGCATAGTGTACTTTGTAGATAAGTCAAGTCTTAAACCAAAGGGAATGGGCACCATTCGACTGAAGATGCCTAGATTCCCTGATTTCTTGTTGAAGAATGTTCTTTATCTTCCAGAGTTGCAGAGAAGCCTGCTGTCCTTGGTGGAGATTCGACAGCGAGGCCATTCCATCCACATGTTTGATGGAATCGTAGAAATAAGAAAGTCCTCTGACAACCAAGTCATCATAATTGGATACGAAGATGGGAAGCTGCTGAAGCTAAAGGGTTCATCTGCAAGAGTTCAGAACTATGCCCACCTCTCTCAGCATGGAGAAGGTAATTTGTCATCAAGTTTATTGTGGCATGCAAGATTTGGTCATTTGAATTATAACAGTCTTCGTTTGTTGAGAAAGAATGGTGTATTTGGTTTTCCCACCATTCCCAAAGAAAAGAGAAAATGTGATGCATGTATATTAGGGAAACACAGTAAGCTGCCATTCCATGAATCTAATTTCAGAGCAAGTAGGAAATTAGAATTAGTGCATTCTGATTTATGTGGCCCAATGCCAACTCCTTCTGCCAATGAAAATAAGTATTTTATGACCTTTGTTGATGACTACTCAAGAATGTGCTGGATTTACTATTTAAAGACAAAATCAGAAGCATTTCAAACATTCAAGGACTTTCACGCATTGATAGAAAAACAAGCACAATCTAAAATTGGTACACTTCGTACTGACAATGGGAAATAATACACTTCAAATGCTTTTGAAGATTATCTTCGTCAACATGGAATTGCACATCAGACTATCGTTCCCTACAATAAGAATTCAACATGTTGGTTTTATTGTCAAACAGTTGGTTACTTAAGGAAGAAATTGTCCAAAGATTTGGGTTCACCAGGTAGTCGCCAATTGTTGTAGCTGCTACAAATTTGGATATTTTTGAGGTTGATTTGAGGTAAATTGTTTATCATTTTTAGAAGTTGAATGACTATCTTTTGTCTGCTGATGCTGTTGACTGGAACTTGAAGTTTTTGGTTTTTTAATAATTTCACTTTCAAAATTTTATTGAACAGTGAATCGGGGACATAGTTCTCTACGCAGCCACCGTTGCGGAAACTAACTAATGAACTTCCCGATGGACAATTCTTATTTTCACCGATGTGCTTTATTTCATTTGTTTCTTTAGATTGTCGATGTTTTTATTTTATCATGGTCAGAGCATCAACCTTCTATATCAACACCATTTCGGAGGACAGATAGAGAATGGGCCGATGGATAGTTTTTTTCTTTCACCAATTACATGGCTTTATTGGTTCAAACTTTTTCTTTGTGATGATCTTTTCTTTACGCTCTTGGAGCGGTTTATGACTTTGATCAAAAGCCGTAGTCTGATTGTTTCCTACCATTGTGACTCCTTAGTAGACTAACCATCCAACATGTAGTTGTTTCGTTCGCTGTTGGTTTGTTCTAATTTTTGCCGAAGTTTTCTATTGCCGCGGAACCCTTAGTCTGTATGGCTCCCGTTGTTGCGGCTCCGTGATGAACTAATCGCCCGATGCTTAGTTTTTCAGCGCACTGATGAAGGTTTTTCCCATCGACATCTTTTCACCGGGAGGTCTATATATATGGGTGGGTCATTATTTTATTATTACCCTTGTGAACTTGTTCTTGCTCTGTCCCTGTCGAGTTGAACTCTGCATCCGTACTTAGTTGTCGGGATTTCGTTCATTTGGGGTGCTGCCGTGGAATTTTCAGACCATCATGTCGACTGCAACTTATTTTCCAAGTAGGCCAACCATGCTTTCTCCTTTCTCTTGAGTTTATGAGTTGTTTTAGGAACTAGGGTTTTCCCCTGGTTGGGTTTTTCCCGCCGTTTGGTAGTTGGCTGTCTAAGTATGATTATGGCATGAGGTATCAGTTAGTTTGAAATTTTTTGCAGTAGGGGGATTTTCTTGAACCTGTTTGTAAGCTGTTATGGAAGTTCAAGGCCGATTTGAAGGTTTAGGTGGTTGGTACAGACAATCGTTACGCTATCTGCACCAACTTTTTCGTGGTTGCTTGTGGCCATCCGGGGGGAGAAGTTTTAGTTTTCTTTTCGTTGTAGGAATTCACCCTATTTTGTTTGGGATGTCGGGGGGGTTTTTATTTTCAGTCAGAGTGGGTTTCCCGCATGTTCCGGATATGGCCTCACTTTCGAAGACTAGCCTCACTAATAGGGGCCTTTTTCATTTTGGCAAAGAACTTGAATGCAATTTCAGTTTAAATGTTGCATATTTTTATCAGGGTCATGTTTAGTTGCAGACGGACTTAGAAATTTTTAGACCCAGCTTGCAGAAGTTCTTCTTGTTGGTTATTTTCTATTATGCATTAATTTTCTGATAGTTTATCTGTTGAGAATGCATATGGAAGAGGTAAATGTTTTTATACTATTTTTCTTCATTCTTAGAACACTAACTAAAAGCTCCAATAGCCTAAGAACATGTTTTCTCTATGACAGGGAAACTTCTTCAAAGGAGATATGTCTAAAAGACAAAAGAAGAAGGCTCCTATTGCTGAGGGAGAACCATATGTGGACATCATTACTAAGGTGGAATACATCTACGAAGATACCAGAGCCACCACTGGAGTAGATCCAGACTACAAGTGGGGTGAGATATATCGGATGATTTCAAATTAGGATGTGCCTGATGCAGGATTCAAAGAACTGATCATATATGCCAACATCGAGAAATATTATCTGATGAAGGTAGCCACTAGACCTACAATGTTCCTATGCTCTAAGGTGATTGGATGGATCCTGCCTAGGGCAGATGTGACCATGATGATCTTAGAAAATACTGCCAAATAGGGCTATGCTGGATACAACCCTGGTTATGTCTCACTATCATATCACCTACCTCCTACTCAAGTATACTTAACTGAAAGTTTCCTGAAGGAGATAAATTTGGACTTGGTGGAAACAGTGAAGAGAATGATGATACCTGGGAAGAACTTTCGAACTAGGACATCAGGAGAGTATGATACAACCACTCTTCGAGCTCCTTACAGGTTTATAACACCGATGCTGAATAGAGTGTTTGGGAGAGCTCATGGTAAAAGTTTCAAGTTGGGATGGATACCCATTATTTTTTATGTGGCCACTCAGGGGACCATATTCAACTGGGCAAACATAGTGTCCAACAGTCTCTCAGCTTGCATATCTTCAGCTTTGGAAGGGTTGTCCCAGAAAAAGTCAGAGTTCTATATGAGCTCCATCTTAGTGGACTGTATATTATGTACCCATCCATTTCCATCGTTAAGGTGCAATTGGGACATGGACAGAACCCCTGTGTACACTGTATACAAACTATTTTGGGCACACAAATATTATAGCCACTATAAGGAGATATGTGAAAATTTTATTATGCCTTTGTACACTTTAATCTTCATGACAGAATGCAACTGTATGTCCGAGGAGGCATTCAAAGTCATTGAGGAACATGGTAGTTACTATTTGACTGAAGAGGGGATGTACATTAGAATGTATGGTTTCTCTAGGGCACCTTCTTTACTCCCTAAGTATGCCACTAATTATGTGGTACATAAAGAAGCAGTTAGGAAAGTATATCTTGATGGTATAGGAAGCTTCTTGTTTGAACATAAGAAGGCAGCCTATCCTACCATACCTTTCCGGCTGGGAAGTTACAAATTTTCAAAGGTCAAACAAACTGCTGAATTTGTACAAGAGTTGGAGCATTTTCATTTTGGGGGGATGAACTTCCACAGAAATGACTCTCGAAATAAGGTTGCATAACATTGCAAGGAGGCAAATGTTCATTTTGAATACACAAACTTCTGGGACAAGGATGAAGAAATATTCAGAAATGCAAATAATATGATTGCATTGAGGAAAAGATTTAAACAGAATATCACCATTGTGGGTGGGAAGGGCAAAACAACACAAAAGAAAGTTGAAGAAGAGGAAGCCAAGAAAAGGGAAGAGGATGCTAGGAGGCTAGCACAAGAGGCAGAAAGTTGGCTCAAGAATGAAGAATAAGAAAGAAAGAAAGCTACAGAGGAAGCATCAAAGAAGGAAGAGGAAGAAAGAAAGAAGAAGGAAGAGGAAGAGATAAAGAAAAAACAAAAATAAAGTGAAGGTATAAGGTTAGCAGGAGCTAAGAAAGACCAGCAAACTACTGAACATATAGATGTACAAGGGGCACATGATCACACAGATCAAGGGCATCAGGACAATCTTGATCTTTAGGAGCCTGCTGAAACTTCTGGAAGCACCTAAGAAAAAGTTGTTTTTTTCTGGATTGAATTTGATACCTTTTATGCAAAAAGAAGGAGAAGAGGTCCCTGATTTCAGCACCATCTTCTATGACAAGGAGAAGAAGAGGATTCTCAAGAGAACTAAGAAAAAGGTCGAAATAGGAGGGCAATAAGGTATGATAATTACTGATAAAACTTTGGTGCATGGGACAAATGCATAGCCATGAATGATAGCCAAAGCTGGGGTGGCATTAATCCAGGCCACTGAAGACAATGTGGATAGACTTGTGATAGACCTTGAGCAATCAAGGAAAAATGCAACACAATTAAAGGAAACTGTGAAAAAGGAGAGGGATGAAGGTAACAAGTTAAAGATAAAATTTGAAGATATGCATAATGAAGTAAGGGCTTCAAAGATAGAATTCCAAACTTTGCAGGAAAACAAGATGGCCTTGGAAGTCTCAGCAGAAAAAAATGAAAGGGATGCCCAGAATAGTCTAGCAGAACTATAGAAGTTAAAGCTAGAGTATCAGGTGTTGAAGATAGAGAACAATGAGCTCAAAGTATCATTTGAAAATCTGAATGCAAAAAAGGACCAGCTATAAAGCAAGATTGCTGAGTTGGAGGCATAGAAGGGCACCATAGAAGAAAGGGAAAAGCAATACCAAGTGCAAGTAGCAGGTTTTGAGGGGAATATTGCTTCATTGACTACATCACTGAAGGATTCCAATGAGTAAAAATAGATGTCCATCCTCTAAAGGAGCATGTCCTAGCCCAACAAAGGAAAATGCACCAACTGCAAATGTCTATTGAGGAAGAAAGATGTAAAATATTATAGATAGATAGCAAGTTGGAAGAAATCTTGGACACTACTTCATATTTTGTAGATAGGTCTCAGAATATCTTGGAATTTCCAGCTGGTAGGATAGTATGGATAGAAACCGATGAAGAAACCCCTACAAAGCTACCAGCTAAAGATTGGCATAACTTGAAGCAGGACAATGACTTATTAGAGTTTGCAATAAATACTGTAGAGGAGTTCAAGAAGACTGTGAAGAAAACAAGAGGAGCCTATGCTAAATACTGCAGAAGGGTGCTGGTTACATACAACAGATACCAAGTTGTTGTAGAACAAAGATTGGATGCACTGCCAGAGCATGAGTTGTTCATAGAGCTACTACAGAGCAGGTATAAGGAATATGAGCAGAAGATACAACAAGTCAAGGATTTAAATGAGTAGATCCTGAAGAATGCAGTAGCTCATGTAGCAGTCAGCATCCATTTACTTGAAGATCATCTACGCTTGATTCCAATAAGAATAGAGGTGGTTAAGAATCAGGCTACAAACTATGAGATCAACATCCATTTTCTTGAACCCTCAGAATTTGAAAGCATAGCAGTAGAGGCCCAGGCATGGAAAAAGTTCTTTAATGATGAAGCGGGGCCCTCTTCATAAAAGTGCGCTATTAAATTTTTGTTTTAAATGTAATATATTGTATAATGTATGAACACTCACTACAGGACGAATTTGGGAATTGAAACATTGGGGAAGCCCAAGAGTCATTTGGGGCAGCCCAAAAGTTTTGCCTTTTTGTATAAGTATAGGAGAGTTAGATGGAGAAAGGGACTTTTTCCCAGATAGATTTGTGAGAACATGTTGTAAGAAGAACTATTTCCTTTTACAATAGATAATTACAAGTTGTCTGTTGGAAAAATCTTGGTGGAATGTTCAAATGCTGTGCTATGGATTTGTTGAATGTGAACTATTTCATTTTTAGCTGTTGTCCATTAACTGTGAGATCGTTCTAACTCTATGAACCTACGTTCTTGTTATGAATGCTCTCTATTTTATTCTATGAAATTTCCACTATGAGTAATGAAGGTTTTTCATAAACAATGAGCTATCTTGTTGTTCATCTATCTATTAATGTTCATGTCTTTTGAAATAAGAAACAACTATCTGTGACGCAGGAATACATTACTCATTGATAAATGATAATATTGCTCCCTAGGGATAGGTTAGATAATTAGTTTTAATTTCTTGCTGTGTGTGATTTAGATGCGAGAGAGTTAAGATGAGAGGTAAGAACTTGCACATCACATTGTGACTGCTCCTCATATTCTCTATCAATCTGCATTTTTAGATAGGCACTTGGATATCATACTAAAAACTAAAAATATACACGGTGGACCGGGCCGCAACCGGCACATGCATATAAGTTTTACTTAGGTGATTCAATGTTAAAAAAATATGACAAATGAATAAAATGTAATTCATAGCCATATGTCTGATGACAAATGGCCATTTCCCATATATTTCCATGTACATATGGAATTGGTAAAGTATTACCAAGGGGCTAGTTATCCTGATAAATCAAACTATTTAAGGTAAGTTTTTAGATCAGATAGAACAAAGTTTGCCTGAATGTATGGTAATCATCATCATCAACTAAATTTGTGTGTGTGCACATAATACACAGCTCAATCAAACAAAAGAAAACATAATTATACCTTGATTTGTGGAGCTTCGCACTGTCTTCTTATGCTTTACCTTTCAAAACATAATTTAACATACTTGAAATTTTGTCCTGTTGCAATAGTTTCATGTTAGGACCAATCAAATAAATTTATGTTTGTTTATGAAAATAACAAAACCAATCTAAATGAATACAATACTATTACAATGTAAATTACAATACTATTCAAATCACCAAGTAAATTAATTATTAATAATAGATCACCTGATAAAACAGGGATAACCAAAAACATTATGTATATAAGGCCATCGATCATATCAAAACACCATTTCTTGCCTCTTAACTATGGAAATGTTTCTCAACACTATCTGTAACAAGTTCCAATGGAGGAGTCAAATAGCAATAGTGAAAATTATACACTAAAATTATAGAAATAGTTGTTTTTAATGTATTCCTCCTTACCATTCATTGAGATCCTCTCTGTTTTGAGAATAATTTAGTATTCTCTACTAAACAGGACCAACCATGTGAAGGTGGAAGCTCTTATGGCCCCTCCCCCCCTTCACATCACTCTCAATTCCCCAAACCCAATGCATCTACTTGCAAATAACATATTATTTCATTATTTCACAATCCAAATAACAATGTATCTACAATGCAAATAACAATGCATCTACCGCACATTATTTCACTCAATAGCTGAAAGATGCTTTCATTAAATCATTCTTTAAATCATTCATTAAGCCATTCAATCATTCAACAGTTGAAAAAACCATTCATTAAATCATTCATTAGACCATTCATTTAGTCAATGTCAGATAAAAAAATCAATAAACCATTCATTAAAGCAATCATTTAAACATTCATTCATGAAACAGAGGAAAAAACCATGAATTTTTTTATATTATAAATAAGAATTACTCAAAATTTGTTTAGTCACTTCCTTTTTACTTTTATTCTCTTTAAATATTTAGTTAGAGTCACATCTTCTGGAATCTGATCCTCGGTCTCCCTACTAGTCTGCTCGTAAGGTTGAACTTCCGGCGAGGGGTGATGAATTTCTGCAATAATGTCAAAATATTTCATTAATATATTTATATTTTTATAAATACAAGTAATTCATTTAAGAAAACATTATGAATGTGTGTTTTTACCTTCCATGGGCACATCAGCATGTTCAACATTATCTTGTACAGTCCCAACCTGTTCAGTGTTATCTGCATCTACATGCTCTGTACTTGAATTGTGTAGAATTAAAATTAATGTTCATCATCTGGAATTATCTATACAAAACAGTAGCACATTAATAAATTCATTACCAGGAATCGAAGCATGATCTTCATCTGGTTGGTCATGTACATCCTCCACATGAACGAAATCATTACTTTCCTGCTGAAAAAGGAATAAATAATTTATGTTAATTTATTTATAAGGAATAAATTGCACGAGAATTAATAAATTATAATTAATCTATACAGTTTTTAAATACCTACACACTAGATGGATCAGCAGAAGATCGTGCAGTATGCCCACACAAGATTTTCTGGTGTTCAACAATGATGTCAAAGCCTTGTTCAAAGCCAAGCTTCATGTAATTTGCACTAGGCAATTCTTTGAACCGGTTGGCCTTCATATTTGCATGATGTCATTAATTTTACATTTTTTGCTAGAAAAAAATGAAAATAATTATGTGTATGATATTTGGATGACGATTCGGGTTTTGCGATACTTACATATCGGGCGGCCAAGTTCGAGTAACCACTAGGCCCAAGCTTGTGTTGGCCAATTTTTTCAATTCTTTCCTTGGTGGCCTTAGATGTGTCCGAGAGCCTAATCAAGTTTTGAAATATGTTAGCCGATGTACCAAATTTGATATAAAAAATAGTAATAATAAGGCTTACCACTACATTTTGGAATGTATTGCATACCTCCCTATTCCTGGTGGTATATTTCCTAATTTTCTTAGGCCCTTCTCTTTTCCATCTTCCACCAGGGATTTCCACTCCATAGATGGAATCATTGGAGGGCACTCATACCTAGGGTTCTTTTCTAGGTGAACCCTATACTGGTCTCGGACAATCTTTAGATGTTTTACAGCCTTCTGTAGGACCTTAGATGTATCGAAGGTATCTTTTCCGAACAGACCAACCAAGTGATTAGTCAGATCATCCTTTAAACCTTTTGGCTACTTGTTCCACATTGTGCGGATGGTGGGACTGAATATCTCTAAGACCAAATCATTCATATGTTTATAAAATATATCATTTCTTGCAAAAAATTAATGCCATCATTAGTCAACATTAAAAAATATTATCGGTATATTAGACACAAATTATAAAAACTAAATTGAATAATCTATAATGACCTGGAATCCTGTCTATCTTTATTGGAACCAGTTCTTCATTAACAAAAAATGTCATTATAGATAGTTAAATTTAGTTTTTCACTATTGAACCAGTGCTAGTGACACGAGAAGATCCAGGAAATGCATCCACGTCTCTATCTAACCCTACACCCACCCCTTCTTCTACAATAACTGTAGTGGGTGGGGAAGTATCGGTTGCACCCTCTGCTGGCCTCAGGGGTGTCACAGAGCGTCTTGCCGACTATTCCGATGGACAATATGGGAGTAGTATGTGGTGTACATAGAGTGGTTTGGTCACTAGGACCAACATTGCCTTGACCACCATTGATAAGCTCCATAACATGCTGTAAATTCAAACCATTGTATTATAAGTTCAATAGCATATAAAATCAAATATTATAAAGTTTTTATAAATGAATTTACATTATTATTTGAGAACTTACTTCCTATTGTTTACGTTGCGGTAACAACAATTGAATCCTTTTTTCAATCTCTTCTGTTTGTGGAACTGTCAATGTCATAAGAACTAGTTCCTCATTTTGTTTTTCCTTGGTCTTCTGTAGCACCCTCAACGGGTCTACAAACCCTATAATTTCACTATCTCTCATCAACTGGGAGACCTCTTTCTATAAAGAGTGTTGAGATGGTGTTTCATAAACTGAATCCCCTGTCTGCAACAGAAATATATAAAAAATTGCTTAGTCTTTGAAGCAATAGTGTGCACAAACAGTTATATTAACAAAAATTGTCTATCATGGTAGATTCATAGTATTACATCTAGGATTACCTGATGCCTAGACAAGGGTGTGGTTTGATCAATAGCTGGAGACTTACCCTGATCATCCACCTGTAAAAAAAGTAGAGAACATTATCACAATGAACGCAATATGTAAAAGATAACAAATATAGAACATAAATAAACACTATGCTACATGTTTTAAATGTGTACATTTTTAAAGTATTTAGAATGTGGAATTACATTTAGGTTTACTGGTTTCCTCGAGGCTCCAGTCATCTGATCAACAGTTGGGGACTTTCCCTGATCAACCTGCAAAAAAGGTAGACAACATTATTGTCATGAACGCAAACATAAAAATGAAAAAATACATAACAAAATAAACATTATGCTACACGATATATGCATTTACGACTTTAACGTATTTGAAATGGATAATTACATTCATGTTTGCATGTTGCCCCGATTCTGGAGTCGGCTGATCAATAGCTGGTTGGCTTCCCTAATCAACACTCTGCATGGAAAATAGATAAGATTATATAAACGAACCAAATATACTAATGGAAATACATAACAACAGATCTGTATGTCCATCCTAAATTTATTACATTGGCAATATCTATGTATACCTATCGCCTTGACTCAGGTCTACAAACATCTACGGAGAGGGAGGTTCCCCTGAGAGAACCCTGCATCAAAAACATACTAAAAATTACCTAATGAAACCAGAAAAGTATAATATTACAATTATATGCTAACAAAAAATCCTATAGATGTTAAAATAATTAATAAAAGATTAGTTAAATTTTTGGATGTACCACAACCATACTAACCATGTTTGTATCTACATGATTCAAATTGTAATTAATAAGCAGTTCTTCGCCAACAACTATTGATTTAATTGCACATACAAAGACACGGTTTCCTTCACGCGACTCGAATATGCAGTTGGGTTACTTAAGTGTAGACCTCGATTGTGTACTGTTTATAAACCCCGCAATATTACCATTTGTTTTTAGCCTTCCGTCCATGTACAACATTGCTCCTTTATTTTGAGCTTTGTATTTCAGTTGTATATAATTCCCTGACAACCCATATCTACGCATACTTCATGTATATTGGACCAGGCGCATCCAATTATTGTAGTTGTAAGAGGGTCCAACATACTTCATCAATTCTGTACATCTGCTGTATCTAACCTTTATGCCATCCATGCAAAACAATCCCAATCCGTGCAATGACGACAGTGCAATTCTATATATCCCCTCATTCACACAAAAATCAGTGTTTACTTGAGGAAGATCCATAGGCACCCATTGTTTCACTAGGTGTTTGTACATTAAGGGAACCTCGATGTATCCCACTGTCTCATCATCATAGGAACATGACCCCCCTCCTTTGAGAAAAAATTCCATGCGTTTATTGAATTTTATTCTCATCTTCTGACATCTAGTTGATATAGCCCTTGTAGACCTACTGGATGTCTCACTTTCCTCTAGCCTTCCCAAACTCCCCTCGCTGGAGAAATACAGGTCTGAAAAATACCTGTTTGGTTCTACTTGCACCATGGTTGGAAAAAAAATTGGCAAAGACATAGAAAAATACTAGCAAAAAACTTGGAAAGACTTATAAGCAAAAAACTTGTAAAAGTTTCCTACTTCCTAAAGAAAAAACTTGTCAAGAATGAGTTTGGGTAATAGGTGTGGGCATTTGGTGGCCCTAAAAATTCTAATGTATGCCCCTCTTTTAGTTACATACAATTCTCTATTCTCACGTATTGCTTGCATTGCCTTTTCCTAACATGTATTGGGTAGGCTCACAAAATATCATGTTATACATGGGCACTATGATATCCTCACAAATATTTATATAATGTATTATAAATGTGTGTTCCTAAAGGATTTGGAAATATACATGGATGGGCACTATGCTTGGTTACCAATGATTTCATGTCTCTTGAAATATGTTAGAAACATACATCACATATAGCAAGTATGATGACATGTAGATGTTGGAGCGATTATGGTGGTTATGTATTTGGATATGCAGGTGTTCTTATTACTGGCCTAACCCCCTTTCAATAATAATATTTGTTGATTTAATGAGTCTATGTCTAATTCTCTTGGTCCTCATTACATTCAAAGAGACAATGCATAGGTATCTGTAATCCATAAAAACAAACACTACACAAACTTCATTCAGAGGAGTTCCACATGCCATTAGTCCATTCACAAACTTCATCTGTATGCTTGTGCCCATTGGACTTTGGCCTTTCAACATTGTCAAGATTGAGATGAACTTTTATGCATATGCAGCAAATATAACAATGGAATTTATGCTAATATATGTCTATACACGGCCTGGAGGTTCTCCTTTAATGGACTATCTCCTTGAAATAACATATCTTCACATTCATCTACATTTACTTTGCATAGAAGTGATACGGAGTTGTTATGTTGGTCACTTCCCTCAAAAATTATCTTTGACATGAGTTCCTTTTTCAAGGAATCTTGGTTAATCTCTTATTCCAAACTTCTAGGTTACTTCTCCACTCTACATTGGCCCTATTATTCAATTTCTTGGCCACTCCTCTCTCCTTACTCTACAGTCGTTGTTGTTGTAACCCTTTTGATGGTTGTAAGTGGTTTGTAGTTTTCCCATGAATGTTGTTGTGATGTTGTAGATGATTATCCATTTTACCTAATATGTTTTATGATATTTTCCATCATTGCTAGGGTGCACATACATGTTGTTTATGGCTTCTTAAGATTGAAAGCTCAAGGGCCTAAAAGTGCCCAGATCTCATGTAGGACCCTTTAAGAGTCATAATAATAACTATTGTTATAATATGCTATTCTCCAAATGATACACCAAAACCATACTTATCGGTTAATATTTGTGTAGGGATGCTTTTATCTCTCCCATAATTTGTCATACTAATGGGATTGTGACTATCAAGTCAATGCCTTATTTGCATAGTGGCAATCCTACAACACTACACTGGACTGTCTTATGACTAACTCATGAATCTTCCCATGGTTATTAAATATTCATTTATAAGCCACTATTGTGGTTTCATCATTGCTCCCATTCAAGAACAAAAAATTAGACATGACTTCTCTCCCTACATTAAGTCCACATGCACATAATGACTAGCTTTGGTACTTCCTAACTTTTCACTCTTCCTTTTGACAAAAAAAGTGAAACACGAAACAATATCCTTACTTTCAGGATCTTGCACAGCTGATGGCTTTGATCGAATTGTATAAGTACTTTGTTCCCAAAGTAAATATTTTGAGACCTATGAATGAAGGGGAGAAAGATGAATGGTTGAAGGACTCCAATGGAGGACGAATTGATGCCCTGTTCTGCCTACCCAAAGGTCCTTTTATAATGAAGATTATCCCTAACTTATCATTGATTTTTAGTCTTCTATTTTTCACCCATACTGCTCAAAGCAACACAGTTTTATGCTGATCTAGTATGTATCTTCATGTCACAAGTTCTACCTTGTAGATGAATATGGAACCCTAGCAGGTAGTGTTGATTTGGAAATATGATTTTACAATGTTCCATCCCATATTTAAGAAAATATTGGAGATTAATTTATGGTATAACATTAACATATTAATTTTCAACCCTAAGGCAACGCTAACTTGAACAGAGTTGGGAGATTTCAAATAGGTACCACCAAAATAATGGAATAAATCAGAACAATTGCTATAGGAATTCTTACAGGCATATTTCCCAGTGGTAACCTATAAAAATAATATATATATCTAATCCATGGTGGTGAAGAGCAGACATTTCCAGATCTGCTACTTGGCACATTCAGGAATGAAAACAATGTTTTAAATACATTTATGTCAGTTTGTAATATTTGCTAATTTATTCCTTTTAGCTTGTCATGATGATGCTTGGTTTCCCATATTAATTTTCAACCCTAAGGAAATCCCATAGTAGAAAGAACCAAAAAAGACTATTCCACACAAATCAAAAGGCTCTTAAATTAACTGTATCATGCCTTCCTTAATGATTTGATGAATCCTTTGAAATTGTCTTCTAAATATAGTGAGACAAGGCTCAAAACACTTACCTAAAGAGATTGTTTCCTTTTCTCTTTATCATTAATTTCTATGATATGTGTTTCAAGTGATGCTAATGTTGTTCATCCTGTACTATTCTCTTGTCAATTTCCTAATAGGGTGGCATTAAATGGCTTGCATTATACTTTCATCAATCTGACAAAGTCTTTTTCTCCAACCAACCATATTAAACTTGAATGGATTTTGTACCTTTCCTCTCTTTCCACTTGGATAAAAATTAGCAAATGGTTTGGTTCACCTCCAAATTCGACCTGAGTTCTTATCCCTTTGTTATCACTCATCAAGGAGGCATAGATTAACCTAATGTTGTCAACAAGAACACCATCGTCTTCTTTATCATTAGATTCTATGCTCTATGTTTCAAGTGACACTAATGCTTGTTGATATTTTATTATTCTCTTATCATTTGTGTAAGATATTGTTGTCGTTTTCACAAACTCGAGGTTTGAAACAAATTCTAGTCTTATAGACTCTTTGAGAGGCATCATTAAGCATATGCAGAAGGATTCAAGAAGAGAAGCTTGAATTTGTCCTTCTCTACTCCATCATCAAATAGGTTGAGGTTAGCTTCTTCAACACCACTTATAGGTTCACTATAATTGTATGGGGATAAATTAAACCTTTTTAATATTCAACAGTCTCTACCAACAGAACTGTCTATTATATGTACTAGGAGCTTTAGTCAAATCAAGATAAATCTTCTACAAACATATGAAGAACCGTTTGATTTTGTAAACCAAGGGGATGGAAAAAGGGCAAGGAAACATCAAATATCACTCACACTAGGGAATAATTCTAAATCTAACCAACTGTCTAAACCACAAAGGTCATCTTCTCGTGTTAAATGTAAGAGGGTCAAACAAAATTTAGACACAGTGACATTTGAAATAAAATGTTCAAATAACAAATGGAGGACATCAAAATACCTAGTACTTTCTTCAAGACCCAAAGCATAAACCATAAGATTCATGATTTTCCATTAATGGCCAAGTATTACCTAACCCAATTTCCAGTGAACTAAGCACCTCATGATCGAATCAGGATATTGGGCCAAGTTTATTGCACAATCCATCTATCATTTGAGGTACATACAAAATGTGTATTCCCAAGGCTTGCTATATCATGAATTTGAAGAATCGAAGTTACATAAATTGCGTCAAAAAAATTTCAAAGCCCGAGGGGAAGAACCCTAAATTAAGTGGTGGAAAAATAAAAATGGCCATTTTGTTGGATTAACATATTCAACAAAATTTAGGAGTACAACCATCAATCCAACCTACTTTCTTTCATAATAAAAGAATTAATCTGACCTACCTTTTTTTTCACTATTGAAACAAGGTTTCCATTCTTTGTGACAGGGTTGAAGGTGGATGTTATTGTTGTTGACAGTATCTTGAGATACATCAATGATATGACCTATCTGAGGTATATTGTTGAAGGACTGACTTTATTAGGGTAGCCTCCAATTGCTTCTCATCACCTTACATGCAGGTTCATCATTATATGCAGCTCCAATTTGCCTAAATGTGCATAGTAGTCCCTTTTTTATGCCTAGGGTTCCTTCTCCATGGTTGCAACAAACCCAAGACTAATGTTACTTATGCTGAGATTACACCCAAAATTATTTTTTTTGTGGTTTGTTGAGAATTAATTTGAGGCAGCGACTTAGGCTAGAGGGTGGATGAACTGTCTAGACACACCTGAAATGCTTAATCATTGCCCAGGATTAAAAGTGCTCAGGGTGAAGTTTTATTTATGTCTTATGATTTTTATCACTACTTAGAAATATCATTAACATGTTGTTATCCATTTAAAAGTGTGCAAAATTATCTCTGAAAAGGTCCACGGAATTATGTATATTAGGCTTCAAATTAACAGTTAAACTTAACAGTGAAATCAACAAGTCCAGGAAAATATTCTAGTACATCTCCTTTATAGTAATGGACAAATAATGATGTTAGTTCTTGGAGATCTCGTAGAGTGGATGTTTTAACCTTTTTAGTGCTACTCTGTAGTGCATAACCCATCACTTTAGAGAAGATTCTAATGGTTTTCTTGGACATCTTGGGGTATCCTAATCAGTTTCATAATGATAGATGGGAGGAATGCATTTCAAAATTCCATGGGAAATAGGAATCTGCTAGGTTTCATGTTGAATTACATATTGAATCTCTTGTAAGGTTGAATGTGGCCCTTAGGATATTAAGATGAATGTGTTCAATATATATCTTAACTTGCAAAAACGTGACATAAGAAATTGGTATATATGGATTCCTAGTAAGGGTGTATACTAAATTGTGAATATTCTCAAGTTGTTATAGAAGATATGGGATCCTGTTATTGATGAGGAATCTATTGAGGATCCAGTTTACCCTCCACAAAATCAAGTTCTTGAAAAAATCGATGAAGATTCCTTTGAAGAAGGCCCTATTTATGAAAGAACCCATTCTCCTATTATATTACCTCATCCCAAGAATATGAATTAGGTGGTCCATATTGTTGAGATTCTGATGAGGAATATTTTGTAGGAAAACCCTTGTTTGATGATGAGACGGAAAGTGCATGCATTTATCCATTTCATGAAGAGTTGGATGTTATATTTGAAATCAATAATAATAGTTTTGGGGACCCCATATATGATTCATATAGTGAAGCATATAATGAGGGACCTAAATATTTGGAACCTATAGAGCAACCAAGCATCCACTCTATAGGATCTCCAAGAACTGACATCATTATATCTCTACTCATTCGATTTCCTACAAAGTGTTGTAGATTTCTTAATGCTCCTCTCTGTTTATCTATTAGGTTCAACTTAATGGTGAAATCAACAGGTCGAGGAAAATATTCTAGTACATCTCCTTTATAGTATTTGACAAATAATGATGTCAGTTCTCTGAAGATCCTGTAGAGTGGATGTAAATGTTGGCTCAAACTCATACACAGGTTTGCATTAGTGTCCAACAAAGGTGGTCTATTATAGTCCAAGCATTGGCATATTCAATGCTTGGAGAGGGGAAGGTCTAACCCAAAGCATCACATGACACTAAATTCTATATGACTCTAATGCAACATG
>LPNX010708842.1:160433-181535 GCA_001517045.1 Pseudotsuga menziesii
TCATCATGTTGATAATCATTGTCTTCATGATCATGATCATGATCATGATCATCACCACCACCATCTCCATCCTCACCATCATCATCGTCTTCATTTTCAAATTTAACGTTTAATTACAACTGAAAATTCAATTTCAATTACATTAGTATGGAGCACCATGACCCAATTTTCACTAATACCTCCCTTCTAGTATGTTGAGCATCATCGTCTTCAAACATGTTTGGGAGGTTGGAAAGTGGATTTGGGTAATAATCACCCCTGTAAGTGACATAAAATCTTGTAACATGAAATGTTATGTGTGATTCTAGATTATGAGTAAAGTAATATATTATTTTATTTAAACCAAGATCTTCACTATTTTTATTTTAACATTTTATATTCTTTTTATGTATTCTCATTTCATTTTTTTAAATAAAGAAAATAAATCTTCAAAATGAGAAATATAATGTTAAGTCTTATTTAATGTAATTTAATTTTTTTTATTTCATTTTTACATAAAAGACTTGGAATTTAATTTTGTTTTTTAATTGTTTTTTTATTTGCTTTTATATGAATTTTTACTTGATATTTTAGTTTAGTTCATCCTGACCCCAACCTAGTTCATCCTAACCACAACCACAAACATTAGCGCTACCAGTTGGAAGGGGCGCTACATCCATGGACAACAGGGAGGGAGAGAAAGAAAACGACCCGCTAACCGCTATATTTCCGCTATCCCTGTTAACTGGCACTGCCACAAAACCTTCAGCCAAAAACCCTAGATTTTTCCCATCACAAGATTATGTCGAGGGTTTTGTCAATTCATGCTCAGGTTTCTCACCGTCTGGAGCGGCGCACAATGATTTTCTCCTCCATCTGGACCCGGATGTCTCAATACTTGTTCAAACAATTATAGAATTGGGGGATTTTTTGAATGCTGGCTGGTCGAAACTACCTCCTCCACAAAAAACTATCACAGCCTGAGAATCCATTGACATGGAGGGTTTTTTCAACTCGGTGGTAGAAGCAGCTAGCACTAAAGAAACTATACTAGGCTCGGGCTCAGAATCTAGTCACAACCCATCTACAGGAACCACACTAGAGGAGGAAGAAGAAAATGGAAGCCCTAGGAAAAAGAGGCAGAACAAGTGCCAAGCACCAACCAGTGGAAACCTAGATATGGTCTACGGTGTCAATGTGGCCATTGAGGAAGCGAAAGATATGGCTGAACAGGTAATTGTTGAGAAAATTCATGGCCGACACACTAACCTTGAAGAGATGAAGGGATGGGTTCAAACAAATTGGGCAGACCTCTTATCATCTGCAGTTTAGGTAGGTGAATTATCAAAGGCTTGGTATAGTTTCACCCTCGGCAGCAAGCATGACGTGGAGAAAATATTGAACCAAAACTGGTTCTATGGGATGATACCCATTCTGTTGAAGAGATGTACGCCCCTGTTTGATGTCGATAGTGAATGAATGGATAGAATGGCTATATGGGTGTGATTACCAGGCCTACCATTGGAATTAAGGAACCCAGCCTCACAAAAGGACCTTGATAATGCCATAGGGACATACCTGGAAGCAGATTCTTCATACCTATAAACCCAGAGGAGGGATGTTGCATGAATTTTTGTTTCTATGGACATCAGAACAAAGCTGAAGGAGTACCTCAACCTCATCAGAGGTAATGTAACTCAGCAACAACCATTGGACTATGAGGGTCTACCATTTAGATGTCATCGGTGCCACAAAGTGGGACATCTAGCATGAAAATTCCCTATTGCAGCATCTACAATGATAACACATAAAAGAAGGTACCCTAAGGATACCAATCCATAGGACAAAGGGAAGAAAGCTTTAGCACCAGGGGCAAGAAGCTCTGAGACTATTTCGCCACAGCACCCCCCTGAAGAGTAGACATAACTTCGTACCGAAGGAAGCATGCAACACCTCACGGTTATGTACTATTTTCTTTCTATAAAGGAACATTTAAATAATTTGATTATAAATGATGTTGCACCTACACACAACTACACTTCTATGACATTTCATCCCCCTCCCACCTAGGAAAAACCCCCATCCCCTCCTGCTTCCCTTCCTTCTCCCCCCTCCCTCTCAAAAGAGAAACCTATTTCCCCCACACAGTCTTGTGCTCCCCAAACCCTGATCAACTCATCCCCTAATTCTTACTCCATTTCCCCAATCAGATTTTAACTCCATTCAAGGGACATAACAGCTTAGGAAAATCCTTTATTCTGCTTGGGGGCGAACCCAATTCTCCCAACCCGGGAAAAAGGAAGAGGCATGCCCTCTTTCCTATCCTTTTCCAAGCAAAAATCATTTCGAGATCAAGCAAATGGTAAGAAGAAAACTCTTTTTGGGGCACTTAGAGCAGTGCAAACCCCTGAAGGGGATCCCAAATGAAATTCCTATCTCTCAACTGTAGGGGTATGGAAAGTACTAAAAAAAACTTGCCCTAAAAGAGTGATACAGGTGTAGAAACCTGATATCATTCTACTGCAAGAAACCCTAGGCACTGAAGAGGAGGTATCTAGGGTCTTGTCCTCTATGTCAAGCAGTTTCACCTTTCTGGCCCAGAGTGCAAAAGGTCACTCAAGAGGTTTAGCAATTGCATGGAACCCTACCTTGTTACACTGTGAAAACTCATGGGGAGCCTCCTTTGGAATGGGGATGGAACTTTTCTAGGAAAAAGAAAACCTACACCTCAACCTTATAAACATATATGGGCCTTATAATGGTCGAGTGGCTTTATGGGAGTTAGTACAAGCCTCTCGATTTCTAGAAAAGGAGAATATGATTATTTGGGGGGACCTTAATTTCACCATTGTGACCCATGAGATCTGGGGTCCAAATGCAAGAGTGGACCCCTTGGTAGCTTTCTTCCAAAACCTGTTATAGAGCCTTAAGTTGGTGGACCCAGATCCCCAGAAGCTCAAGTCAAGTTGGACAAACAGAAGAATATGGAAATACTAAATTGCAAAAATACTATATAGATTTATGGTGGGGGAAAGTTTACTGGAGTATGATCTGTAGTTCAAGGAATGGGTAGACTCAGTAGGGGACTCAGATCATTAGCCCATCTACCTGGAAGTATCAAGAAAACCTAAAAATCCAGCTTGTCCTTTTAAATTCGGTGCAGCCTAGATTAAGAATGAGGAGGTACTTGAGCTCATACAATCAAACTGCACCCCTTATGGAGCAGAAGCCAGATCAAATGTTGCAACACATTTTGTGCAAAATTTGGCTCGAGTTAAGAAGCTGCTGAAGGAATGGGAAAAAAACAAAAAGACACAAGATGAACAAGCCTTGTTAATTTTTTGAACACAAAGATGGGGAATTCTATGAGTTTTACCATAGACCTTTTGCGGAAGCCTTTCCTGTAAGGAAACTTGTTTGACTATTTTGGACACACATATCTACAAAACTCTCTTAAACTCTGCTTTTTTCATATCTATTCTCCGCTTAGAAAAAAGAGCATAGGTTATAGGCCTAGCTCATTTTTGGAACTATCAAAAGACTCAGAGGTAACATAAACAACAACATCAGAGCACTTATATCTGGCTCTTTTTTGGCATAATCTCTTGGAATAGAAATGATCAGATGGTAAACTATTTCCTTGTGGAATAGTGGTTGTATAAGCAGTGGTATGCATCTGCATACAATTTTGTACAGACTTGTCTGGATTTTAATAAAATTTTCAGCTTTTTTTCCTATGGAGAAAAAAAAGACTTGGAAAACAAATCAATCAAAATAAAAGGAAAGAATAAAACTGAAATGCTCAAATTAGAAATAATATTTTAAAGTATTTCAATCATTGTAATAAAATTGAAATGTCAATTTTAATCTAGCATCTGGAAAATGTTTTTTTGTTTATTTATTTATTTTCATATAATTGAAAATATAATCCTTATTTATTTAATTGTTATCAATTGGATTAAAGGGACTCAGTAGTGCAAAATTCTATGACATGGTGGGCTTGCTATTGGCAATGGGTCAATGGCAGATCAGAGAACACCATGGGGAGCTCATTCATGAATATTATCATCGTCCCTTGAAGGAATGATCAGGGAAGCTCATATTGCATGTTTTTGCTCTGTTTTTTCTAAATTGTTTATTATATAATAGGTTATATTAGCACTTTATACTTCCTGAGTGGGCTATGACAGCAGTTACTCATTTCTAATATTTATTTTTGGACATATTTCAGTGTGGCTAGAACTTGATATATCAGTTTTTTTTTTAAATGTGGGTAGCAAGGACTGTTTTGTCCCTTATTTTGTACTCTTTGTATGGAACTTTATGGTACTTTCCGAATACACAAGCAGTGTATCTACAAAATGTAATTTTTTTCTCGAAAGATGTAATGAAATTATGCTTTTTTTCCCAAGGGAAAAACAAATAAGCATATATTGAATTTAGAAGTATAAGCAATATTTGTTTAATTTATATTTCTACATTTTATATAAATAATAGAAATATGTCAATGGAAATAACCTTGATTTAATATTTCTACATTTTAAATAAAAAATAAAAATATGTTAATGGAAATAACCTTTATTTAAATCATAAAATAAATAATTAAAATTATTGCCAAATTCTGTTGTATAGTTGAGCTTATATAAAATGGATTTTTATCAAGAGTACATCAAACAAATATGGACAATCTGCCACAATTGTTAACATTGAATAATTCCACTAGTTTTACTCATCAAAATTGCATTTGAATAATTCCACTAGTTTTACTCATCAAAACTACATTCAACAAATATGAACACTTTGTCCTGCATTTGTTCAATGAGAATAATTTGATTGGTTTTTATTATGTCCCAAATAGTTAAAACAACATAACATACCAAAGAGTATACACCATGTGCAACAAATGTAAACTTAGGGTACAACTTCAAGATAGATAATTCAAATAAGTTATACAATAACTACTTGAAGAATAAAACATTCAAATACTCCAATACATCCATATATCCAAATCACATGTTTCCCTCAAGAGTAATTATATGGCGTATAAGTATGTATTCATTGTTTCCCTCGAGAGTAATTATATGACTTGTATGAATATGTGTTCAGTCATTACACATGTAGGTCCTTTATTAGGTCCAACAATGTTACATATACATTTTATTGCATAAATGTGCTTTTTGGGGTGATATAATATATATTAACTCTATGTGTGCCCCTCTTGGGTCATAACAAAGTACTTTTCCCTCAATGTATTTGTACCATTAAATGAATCGACGAAACATATGTAAATCACCTGATAAAACATGGATAGCCAAAAACACTATGTATATAAGGCCATCAATCACATCAAAACGCCATTTCTTGCCTCTTAAATATGAACATGTATCTCAACGCTATTTGTAACAAGTTCCATTGGAGGAGTCAAATAGCAATAGTGAAAATTAAACACAAAAATTATAGAAATAACTATTTTTAATGTATTATTCCTTACCATTCATTGATCTCCTCTCTATTTCAAGAATATTTTACTATTCTCTACTAAACAGGACCAACCACGTGAAGGTGGAAGCTCTTATGGTCCCCCCCCCCTCACATCACTCTCAATTCCCAAACCCAATTTATGCACTTGAAAATAACAATTTAATGCAAATTATTTCACTCAATAACTGAAATAAGCTTTCACTAAATCATTCTTTAAATCAATCATTAAACCAATCATTCATTAAACCATTCAATCATTCAACAGCTGAAAAAAACATTCAAAGAATATGTTAGTGATGATGATGATGATGATAGTGATAGTGATGATGATGATGAATATTATGGTGATTATGATGATGTTAGTAACTCTTTAAAAAAAAAAGAAGATAAAAGAATAGGTCTAATTAAATATTTACCTTTCAATATATTTCATCGTCTTCTTCATCCATGTCATCGTCTTCTTCATTCAAGTCATCATCTGTATTATCAGATCCAGAGTCAACATTGTGAGGATTGGCCATATCATCATCGTCATCTAAGTCAGTTACACTCATCGTGTCATCGTTGGTATAATATTCATGGGAATTGTCTGCTGCATCATTCAATTCAACTAATTCTTGGACATGTTCTGCTGGATCGTCATCATCATCTAACTCATGTTGATTGTGCTCTTCATCATTGTCTTCTTCTTCCAAAGAACCCTCTTCATTACCATCTTCTAGGTTATACTTTCCTAGCCTTCCCCTTGGATTGTGTCTCACAACAAATGACCAGCCCACTTTACCTGGAACCTCCAAGTAAAATACATGTTCACATTGGCTTGGAAGAACATAGGGCTCTATTCCTAGCTCAAACAACCTTGTATTTACCATGGTAAATCCATTATCGTGTTCAACAACATTTCTATCGGGATCACGTTGATTCAATTGTAACATGTACCATTTGACAACGAATAGAACCACCTTGAATGATTTAAAGTCACACTGTAGAATATCTTCCAAATACCCATAGTATTGATTTTCTAAGAGTTATGGATGTCTGTCACTTCTAGATGAAACATTGGTCACCTCAAAGACTGCAAATATCCCACAATATGATGTTTTCTTTGTTTCATCCAATTTTTCAATGCGATATCTACAACCATTGCAGACCATAGCCTTATGGTGTTTTACCTGCATCAAGCAATACATGAAAATATTATACAACGATTCAATAGTTATGCAACAATACATGGAAAAGAACAACATGTACACCAAAATGTAATTTGCAACATAAAATATTTAGAGTGATTGATTAACATGCTTGCCATTTTATCTTTTAAACCATATGCTAAATCGATTCCCTTTCTGTAAGATTTCTATCTCCATTGCGATGTGCTACTTTTACCAATGAAGTCACACCTTCCCATGATATTCCATGACCCGATTGTTTGCATCGTTCAATCCATACCTTCATCCAGTTAAGATTGTTTGTGATGTATGAATTAATTGCATCCCATTCTCAACCAACCGCTTGATGACAATAATCATTAAAATGAAAGACAAGTGTAAATTTCCTGAACAAAGTATTATATTCTCTTAATTGATGTAATAACTAGAAAATGCAATTAGAATATGAACAATCTTATAAACATCCACTAGCTAATAATTACCTTTCACCTTCCTCGATCTACCTTTCCCCTTCAGTTTCTCCCCTTCAAATTTGTGATTGGAGTCTGGATCACAAATGCGACGTAAATTGAGCTTTGACGTTAAAAAAGGAATATATTCATTGACATACAACATGTTTTGGTATACCGTATATCCTTCCAGCATAGAACCCTCAGGATGTGCTCATTGTCTCACCAAACCCTTCATAAATTTCAAGTTCCTCTCAACCATCCACATGGACCTTCAGTGCACAGGTCCACACATCTCAATCTCCTCAACTTGGTGTATGAGGTAGTGTTCCTGTGCATTGAAAAATGCAGAAGGTAGATGCTTCTACATTTCACACATGAGACGAGGAATTTTTCTTCTCCAATACTTTATATCTTCTTTATAGATTTCTTTAGATGTCAACCATCTACAAGTGACGCAAATCGATAACGATATTGAACAAAAAAAAAACATTTAATTACATATCATGAAATAGTGCACAAAAAAACAAATATAAATTATATGGAGAATTATATAAACACTAAGAAAAAGCAACTAATCGCTAGTTACTTCATGTATTTACCAAGATTATATATAACTTGTTTGACATTGTTGTCGAAGTTGTCTAGGAGAGAGAGAGAGAGAGAGGTAGAACATACTGTATCAATATACAACCCATGCCATTTATTAAACAAAGAGTATACAAACAAGAAAAAAATTATTATGCAATAAAATGAAAAAAAAATTATATGGACATAACAATAATAATTACCTTGATGAAGATGCGCCAATCATGTGTTTTGACCCATACAAAATCACCATTTTTTGCTATTATATTCTTCAAGTTCGCACAAAATCCAGTGGGAAATTTAATTTTCCGCATTACTTCTTTGACAATGTTGCTTTGCTGCTCCGTAAACATCCATGGAATTGAGTTTATAGTAACTTGGTCTTCGTTGCTATGAAATTGGATGACGTCTTTCATTGCATGGTTTCTTTCTTGAATGTCTTTGCAAGCTGTCACAACCATTAGAGAAAATTTCAACTCAAAATGGGCCTCCTAAAATGAACTAATAAAATAATAGTTAAAATAATAAAATAATATTTATTAATTTTGGAGGAAGAAAAGAAAAAAACTACTTTTTTGTTTGTATTTTTGACATATCTCTCTGTGGTTTTACTCAAATTTCGATCAAGAGAGCTCGTTGGATGCGGAATTAAATTCCGCATCCAACGAGTATCCACTCAGCATACTTTTGACAAACCTCGCTACCCCAAAAACAAGAAATACCTGAAAAAATGGAATGATGATGTCATCATTCCAATTTTTCAGGTATTTCTTGTTTTTGGGGTAGTGAGTTCTATCAAAAGTATGCCAAGTGGGTACTCATTGGATGCGGAATTTAATTCCGAATCCAACGAGCTCTCCCGATCGAAATTTGAGTAAAAACACAGGGAGATATGTCAAAAATACAAACAAAAAAAGTAGTTTTTTTTATGATACCTATCCCCAAATTTATATTAAAAAAGTGTTTAATACCTATACGGTATTTCAAATTTAAATAAATTTCATTGGCTAACACATGATGACATGGAATTTCAATAAAAGTTAAAAGGCCCATTTTGAGTTGAAATTTCCTCTAATGTTTATCTTTCTCCCTCCTTATCTCTAGTAGTCGCCATAATGTTTTAGTCACATTCTTTCCAATATGCATTGTATCAAACAAATGAGCAATTTGTAGGTGCTCATAGTAGGGAAACCTGGTGCTGAATTGTATAGGATAACTTTTCATTCCTCGTGGAATCCCATTAATGCCTTCATGATCAAGATGGACATCATGAATATTAGTTTATAAATAAATTACATCATAAATAAAATATGGCCACTACAGTAAACAACTCACAATAAAAATTAAAATACATAACAATTCATATATGATGATCCATACGTACCATGATGATGATTTATATTGTATTGCATCTTCCAAAGGTGAGGTGTCATTCTCCGTGGTTTTAATGGAGTCTCCTGCTTCCCATTGAAAAGTTTTTTTTTCAGTTGTTCTATACCTGTGATTCTTAGAGAGGAAATGCCTATACTCATCAAACACCTCCTTTCTTAAGCTTTTCGAGCGACGAGATTTGATCTTAGGTCCACGAACTAGACATGCAAATTTACCCTTTGTATAAAGACCTACAATATATAGATATGGAATATCTATGTCAATTATAATTATATATAAACTATATTACTATACTTCATATAATTCAATTCAATTAAAGTGGAACTAAAAAATACAAACCACAAAATTGGGTTAACCCAGGGGCATCGTGTATTGTCCATACAACCATTGCATGGAATTGAAATTTCCTTTGTCGTATTGGTCTAGATATGTCATACATAGTGATTCCATTCCATAACTTCAGTAGCTCATATATAAGAGGCTCGATATATACATTCATATCTTTGACTTGGAACTTAGTTGATTGATTTGAAGTACATATAAAATATATAATTATGAGAACCATTAAGATATATAAACCATGCACAAGAGTAATTAAAATATAGAAATATACAAATGAAATTAGGAAACCTGATACGACAAATGAGATGCCACAACTACATTAGAAATAAAATAGTTGTAGACATAAAATACCTGGAATAATAATTGACAACATTATGTGCTCCCTCTTTATTGACAACCATGGAGGAATGTTGTTGTTGATAACAAAAATAGGCCACACAGTGTAAATGGATTTCATCTGTGCAAATGGATTAACACCATCTGCTGCAAAATAAATCCTAACATTAGGTGGTTGTTCTTTAAAGTGAGGCCATTTTTCCTCCATATCTCTAAAATAAGAACCATCTATAGGCATTCGAATAACATCATCTTGACTTTTGTTCCTGTCATGGTAATCCATAAATTGAGCTATGTTTTTGCACCTGAACATTCATTGCAAATGTGGAATGATGGGAATATAATGAAGAGCCTTCTGAGGCACCTTTTTTGTTACTTGATCAGTTCGATATCTACTTATATGACATTTCAGACATTCTGTTGCAAATTCATGCTGATTATAATATATAACATGGTCATTGGGGCATGCATGAATTGCTTCATAATGCATTCTAATTTATTTCATGATGGTAGATAAATCTCAATATGTGTGAGGTAAGATATTTGATGGTGGTAACAAAAATTTAGCTATCAAGCTACAAAAACAAAATATAGTTAATGTAATAAATAAATAATATTAACTAAACACACTTCATCCGTACAATGATCAATAATGAGTTAACAATACAATTATTAGAGGAATACAGATAAACTTTATGATGATCCTATATATGTGATTGATTATTTTACATACCTTAACATATGTGTGATTGATATATTTGAAAGACCATTCATAACCTTCAAGTTCATTATCAACAATACAACATAGAGAAGATTTGTTTTTGAGCCTTCATAATGTGCCTTATCGAGAAGAGGTATATCGTGAAAATCATCAAAGTCATCATCATTTTCATTATCATCGTCATCGTCGTCATCATCATCCATTCTAACATTAAATGAATCATGGATCAATGTATTTATACCATCATATTCAACTACGTTATCAGTATGATCATCTTGTTCAATATGATCATTCACTTGTTCTCCATTAAACATAGATGCTCCATGATCCTGATTGGGAACTTGTTCTGAAAGCACTTCCTCTAAACAATATGCCGTCAGATTTCTTTCCTTTATAAATACATGGAAACATCAATATATATACATTAATATAGGAAATATTAAAAAAATACATACATTTACCAAAGCAAAGAATATAAAAAACTTTATAATGCTAAACCTACAAATGGACGATATTCATTCCCCCCCTTAGTGTGTCCATGTTCCCCGCAATGTTTGTGGCTATTGAGATCAATATTTTTCTCCTCTTAAATCCCATGCATTGAGTAAATGGACAATAACATTTTCCATCACCCCTTCATTTCGTTGCATCCCATAGTCTAGCAAGCAATTGTCGATTGTTTTCATTTGGATCAGGAATATTTCTATTTGACATTTTGTCACAAACTTCGTGAATGAATACTATCGACAATCTTAAAAAATTAACTTCCACGCATCACAATTTTCTCAAACGAAGGTTTGTCGAAGAATAAAATATTTCCTGCAAACTGTCTGTCGAAGAATTTTTTTTTCCTATAACCCCTCGTTGAAGAATAAAACAATTCCTGAAACCATCTGTCACTTCGTGAATGTTTATAAACGCACACTCATTGAATATCCGACGGCGTTAACATAGTTACCGTTGAAAAATATGACACATGCTTATCGGATAGTCGAGACCGAAATTCGTCATTCCCGTCACATAACCGACGTCAATGCACCGTAAAAAAACCTACGCTCTACAAAATATGACACATGATGGTTGGATATTTGACACCAGTACCGTCACATAACCGACGTCAATGGGCCGTCGAAAAACCTACGCTGTGTCCGTCAAAAATTCGACGACTCTAAAATATTTCAGAAGGTACAATACTTTTCTTCATTGCAATCCAACACATCCGTACGTTACGTCGGATTTCAGGTTCAAATCCTATTGTGTGAGTTTATAGCAACAAAACACCCTATGAGGTCTGGAGAGGAAGACCAACAATAGTTAAACACTTTAGGGTGTTTGGGAGAAAATGCTACATCAAAATAAATGATGAGAATTTGGGAACATTTGAGTGTAGGACCGATGAAGGCATGTTACTTGGCTATTCCTATAGAAATGAGGCCTATAAATGCTACAATTTGAGGCTAAACAAGATGGTGGAAAGCCTATATATGAAAGTAGATGAAATATTTCCTCACAAAGAACTACAAATATTAGTGGACAAAGATTAAGATGATCAACCAATTGTAGAACATCAAGAAGAATAACTATAAGAGGAAGAGCAACAAAAATAACAACAACAAGAAGTACATGAAGAAGAATAAACTAAAAGACCAAATAGAAAGGATCCTTCTATGTATGTTCAAAAGAACCACTATGAGGGTTTAATAATTGGTGATAAAAGTGAAAGTATACAAACAAGAAAGAGGAATTGGGAAAGCACTTCTGAAGAGATACACTTCTCTATGTTGTCTAAAATAGAGCCAAATTGTTTATGGAATCTGGGACAGATGAACACTTGGTTAATGCTTTGGAAGAAGAAATGAATTAGATAGAGAAAAACAAAACTTGGGAACTTGTTCCAAGACACAAAGATAAAAAATTTATTGGCACTAAGTGGGTTTTGAAAAACAAATTGAATGAAGATGGGTAGGTAATCAGAAAAAAATAAAGACTAGTATGTAAAGTTTATGCACAATTTGAAGGGATAGACTTTGAAGAAACTTTTGCTCCAGTGGCTAGATTAGAAACATTCAGATATTTTTAGCCAATGCATATTCAAAAAACTTTAAAGTATATAAAATGGATCTTAAATCAACCTTTCTTAATGTATATTTGAAATAATAAGTATATATCGAACACACATAAGGATTTATTTTGTCCAAAAGTAGAGACTATGTTTGTGGATTGAATAAATCCCTGTTTAGATTAAAGTAGTCCCCTAGAGCCTGGTACTCAAGCCTAGACAAATACTTGCGGCAACAAGGATTTAGAAGAGGAGACATTGACAACAATTTATACATTAAAAATGACAATGAAAATATGGTTATCATTGAAGTCTATGTGGATGATATCATATTTGAAAGTGATGATGACAAGTTGTGCCAAAACTTTGCCGCATAAATGAAGAAAGAGTTTGAAATGTCTACGCTTAGTGAGTTGAACTTATTTCTAGGACTATATATTTCCCAACTCATTTAGGGTATTTTTCGTTCTCAAATCTAATATGTAAAAGGAATATTGAAGAATTTTAACATGGAATATTGTAAGCCGATGTGTACTCCCATTATCATTGGCTGAAAGTTAAGCAAAGAAGATGAAGCAAAGGAAGTGGACCAAAAAATTTATAGATCAATTATTGGAAACTTGTTATATGTGTTAGAATCAAGGTTAGATTCTATGCAGGTTGTAGGGCTGGTTGCAAGGTTTCAATAAACGCCTAAGGAAACTCATGTTTAGGCTGCAAAATGAATCTTGAGATATCTAAAAGGAAGTATGGACTTTGGCTTATGGTAATTACATGGTAATGAATTGACTATGAAAGCTTATACTGATGTAGACTGGGTAGTAATTATGGATGACAAGAAGAGAAAAAGTGGAGCAACATTCTTCTTAGGAAATTTTTTGGTATCCTAGTTAAATAAAAATTAATCCTTAGTCTCCTTGTCTATAACATAGGAATAATACATTGAAATAGTAGCATGTTGTGTTCAAGTTATTTGGATGGAGCAAAACATGAAGGATATCTAGGTAGAGTACAATCATCTTATTCCAATTTTGTGTGATAACATAAGTGCAACTATAATTTCCAAGAATCTTGTAATGCATTCCAAGAAAAAGCATGTCCTTACCAAATTTCATTTTTTGAAAGAACAAGTCACCGAGAAAAATGTCAAGTTGAACTATGTTGTCAAAAAGGAGTAGATTGTAGACATTTTCACAAAGTCTCTTCCCATGGATACCTTTGAGTATCTCATATAGATATTGGGATTAATTCCCACTCCTCATTAAATTTATCAAGATTCATCAAAGCCAGATGTTGTGGGAACACAACAAAGCTCAGGAGTAGTAAAAGGAATTGGAAAAAGTGAATAAACATTCAAATAGGGGAGAAACAAAAGAATAAAGAGAAGCATCGGTATAGTGGGAGCATCCCTTTGTCATTGATGTCAAAGGAGAATAGATTTTGCAGGGGGAGAAATTGTAGATACTGCACATAAATAGAATTGTGCAGATACATAATTGTGGACAAGGGGGTTATCTACAGGTTTGTGGTAGAATTGTTTAAAGGTTGAAATCAATGACAAATGGGGAGATTGTTGGAAATATTGTTGTCATTGATGTCAAAGGTTAGAAGGATACAAATAGAGATTGCAAGATGAAAATGATTGGAGATATTGTTTTTGGATGCCCAATTTGGATACCCAATCTTTGAAGGAATTTTTACTCTATATACCTAACTCAAATTGGAGTAGAGCTTACATGGTTAGAAATATTGTTCTGATATCTTTGCAATGGTATATGGAAGTGCCTCTAACTTCATATGAATAAGGAGATATGGAATAATTTTTAAAGTCAACATGACCAAAATGTTAGGTTGTCCCTGCCAGGATATTGTACAATGCTATGTCGGACTAGAAAGTGGTTTAATAACACTATAAATAAGTGGATTGATCTCTCATTTGTTGATCCATTGAAATTAATGATGTAGCTATGAAAAATGTGTGTACTTGTGGAATGGAAGGGTCTTCCAGGTATTGAAATTGCATTAAAGATTTTTTTTGGGTTTTGAAGATATTCTTGATGAATTTATCTTGAAGGTTTTGCTCAGGTGGTAAAAGGAAGAAGGTGCATCTTTTAAATAGGAAGAGATGTTTTCTTCTAGAAGAAGTTGCACAGAAGCTAAGAATGTTGAAGTTGTACAATAGCAACACAAAGGTTAAATACTATGCAGTAGTGAAGTTTGTATTATTTAGAATAGAGTACAATGATAATGAAGATTGTCTTGTGTAGAGAAGAGTGCAACAATAGTGAAGACTTTCTTGTGTAGAGTAGAGTGCGATAATAGTGAAGATTGTCTTGCACATAGTAGAGTGCGACAAAGCAAAGGTAAATGATAGTGAATATTGTCTTACATAGAGTTGAGTTTGATGGTTGTGAATATTTCCTTGCATAGAGAAGAGTGTGATAGTAGTAAATGTTGTCTTACATAGAGAAGAGTGTGACGGTAGTAAATATTATCTTATGCAATAGAACAAAATGCGATAGGTGAGTTTTCGTGTAGTACATAAATACAAAATCTAGGTAGTTAACACTTCATTCCAGTTGGTGTTGGAGAATTTAGGGAGTTGGTGCTTCCTTCTAGTTTATTTTGGAGAATCTAGGGAGTTGGTGATTCCTTCTAGTTGATGCTAGAGAATATAGGGGGTTGGTGGTTCTTACAAGTTGTTTCTTATAAAATTGAGATATTTGTGTATCCGAAAGATGTATGTATGCAAATAATTGTAATCATTACTTATTGCAAGACTATCTTTCTGTGGTTTTCTCTCTTATTGGGTTTCCATTTTAAATATTTTGGTCTCTTGCATATTAATGTAATGATGAACTTTGTTTAAAGATAACATGGATGGTAAGAAAATATTTCATAGTTAAAAACTTGTACTATACTATTTCATCCCGCCTCACAATATAGTTGATTATACCAACAAGGGCCTCATACTTGGCCGTGTTGTTGGTACACGCAAATACCAATATTCAAGAAATATATGTTTTAGTCCTTTGAGGATCAATAAGGATACAACCAACCCATACACCTTCTTGAGCTTTATGTGTGACTCCTACACCATGTTGTGTTCAGGTTATCTGGATGAAGAAAAACTTGAAGGATATCGAGGTATAATATAATCGGTTTATTCCAATTTTGTGTGATAACACAAGTGAAACTATAATTTCCAAGAATATTGTAATGCACTCCAAGATAAAACATGTCCTTGTCAAATATTATTTTTTGAAAGAACAAGTCACGGAGAACAATGCCAAGTTGTACTATGTTGAAAACAAGGAGTAGATGGAAAACATTTTCACAAAGTGTCTTCCCAGGGATAACTTTGAGTATCTCATATAGAAATTGGGAGTAATTCCCACTCCTAATTAAATTTCTCAAGCTTCAAAAAAGAAGGATGTCGTGGGAACACAACAAATCTTAGGAGTAGTCAAAGGAATTGGAAAAAGTCTACAAAATGGTTATTAAATCAACTTTTATTAATGGATATTTGAAAGAAGAAGTATATATCGAACAAACATAAGGATTTTTTTTGTCCAAAAATAGAGACTATGTTTGTGAATTGAAGAAAGCAATGTATAGATTAAAGCAGACCCCTAGAGCTTGGTGCTCAAGCCTAGAAAAATACTTGCAGCAATAAGGATTTAGAAGAGGAGATGATGAAAAAAAATTATACATTAAAATTGACAATGAAAATATGGTTATAATTGAGGTCTATGTGGATGATATCATATTTGAAAGTGATGATGGAAGGATGTGCCAAAACTTTGCAGCAAAAATGAATAAAGAATTTGAAATGTACGCAATTAGTGAGATGACCTTATTTCTAGGATTGTAGATTTCCCAACTCAGTTAGAGTATTTTTAGTTCTCAAAGCTAATATGTAAAAGGAATGTTGAATAGTTTTAGCATGGAAGATTGTAAACCGATGTGTACTCCCATGCTCACTGGCTTCAATTTAAGCAAAGAAGATGAAGCAAAGGAAGTGGACCAAAATTTTTATAGATCAATGATTGTCAACTTGTTAAATGTGATATACTCAAGGTTAGATGCTATGCAGGATTTAGGGCTGGTTGCAAGGTTTCAAGAAACACCTAAGGAAACTCATGTTTAGGCTGCAATAAGAATCTTGAGATATCTAAAACTAACTATGGAATTTAGCTTATGGTACCCACAGGGTAATGAATTGACTATGATAGCTTATACTGATGTAGACTAGGTAGTAAGTATGAATGGAAAGAAGAACAAAAGTGGAGAAAAATTCTTCTTGGGAAATTCTTTGGCATCTTGGTTAAATAAAAAATAATCCTTAGTCTCATTGTCTATAGTAGAGGCATAATACATTGCAATAGTAGCATGTTGTGCTCAGGTTATCTGGATGAATCAAAACTTGAAGGATATCTAGGTAGAGTACAATCAACTTATTCCAATTTTGTGTGATAACACAAGTGCATATATCATTTCCAAGAATCTTGTAATGTACTCCAAGACAAAACATGTCCCTATCAAATATAATTTTTTGAAAGAACAAGTTACCAAGAACAATGTCAAGTTGAACTATGTTGTCAACAAGGATTATATTGGAAATATTTTCACAAAGTCTCTTCTTAGGGATACCTTTGAGTATTTGATTTAGAAATTGGGAGTAATTCCCACTCCTCATTAAATTTATCAATATTCATCAAATCTCTCCATAATGTTAATACAAGGAGGTGATTCTAGAGGATTAGGAATACAGTGAGAATGGGGTGTTTTAGGGGGTGAGGGATCGACCTAGTCTCACAGGTACTTCACTTAGTGAACCTCTCACATAGCACGTGTGATCATGGGATATTAAAAAATTCCCTTAATTTTGAGAGATATTGACCCAACCTCTTTTTGTTGAAACCCCCTCCCAATACTTAAAACCTCCTCCCCAACCCTTTTTATAGCTCAATCCTTATAAACCACCCTACCCATCCCTACCTTAAACCCCTCATCCCCCCAATACTTGCAATATATTGGTTTGATTTTTGACAATTTCAAAACCCACAATATGAACTAATGTGATAGTATATTGGTCAACAAGTGAAGCCCCTGTGCCTAGTCTATGCGCTCAAGTATTTCCTAACACATTAGATCCACTAAATATTTGAGAGAATCTACTAGCAACAAATATTTAGTTCCTATAGAATTCTTACATGAAGCACACTCTCTATGTAACATAGGAGCGACATGTAGTTGTCTACTCTATTTGATATAAGACCTAGTGAATCGATGAAGAGTATTAACCTATCGATGAGAAACGGCAAAACTATATTCATAGAATTTTTTGGATGTTCTAGTTTAGGATTGCTATTGTCGAAATTAGTATCATTTCTAGAGTTAACCCCTTAGATGGTTAGAATTTTAGGCTAAGAATTCTTGGGTGGATACCTAGAGAAAAATTCACGTGGAAGAGGAGGTCTTTCATGAACCATAAAATAGTTTCCCTCCTCATAACACCAAAAAATGTCAATGACTGTTACATAGAATTTTCATCAATATCATTGACCTTGTGATATCTCATTGTCTTAATACCTAAATTTAGTTTTAGGGTGGATGGATCCTTGTCTCCCTTGCCTTTCAAATTATCCTACCTTGTGACCTCGATGTGTCTTGCTCATTTAGCAGCATGAGTTGAACTCCCTAGACACATTTTCATTCCTCTGCAACATGAGTCATCAATGCGTCATGTATCCACTATAGAATGTGTCAACCCATCCTGACACCTCTTGCTTCACTACAAAGAATGCCGACCTCTGTACGTGCAAACAAATGGGCTTTCAAGAAGGTTTTAGAGCGTAAACTCGATGGATAGAGTATTATCCATATATTTTTGGATTTGGATTGAGATACTTGGTTCTTAGGATCAAATCTCATCCATTTCCCACAATAACCTCAACCTACTAATATCTACATTGTCTTATAAATTGAGGCCTTGGGCCATGGGTTGGGGGAGGAAGTATATAGTAGGTATATCATGGAGGAATTGGTCCATAGGTCTAGTTTGTTTGGTGTTCTTGTTGAAATATTGTAACTTCGAAGAATATTCTTTATGTATCTTTTGTGGTCCCCGATGGTCCAACCGGGAGAACCACTTGTATTAAATTGTACCTCGATGCTCCTAATCGAAAGAACTAATAAGAGTCATGAGGTAGTCCCCTCTAATTGTAAAGGTGGGTCATCAGCACCCCAGTGTGGTTACTTGAGCCTACATGTGTAACTCGAGCCTACATGAGTTAACTTAAGCCGACATGTTAATTGAGTAAACTTTAAGTAAACGGATGAATCTAAATAGAGGTGTAGTGCTCCTCATTTGAGACACACACACTCACTTGGAATAGCGCACTTGTGGAGGAGAGGAGTTGCTGGAGAAGGAGGAGAATCAGGTTTTTGATCTCCTTGTTGGTTTTACCTTTTTCCCTTTTTTTTGGGGCATCTATATTGAGGAAGATTTTGCTGGGTTTTTCCCTTTAGGGTTTTCCCAGGATAAATCTTTGTTGTTCTTGTGATGCTGTTTCTTTCAGTGATCCTGTTTTATATGCTTTTATTATGAAAAATGAAATGATATATTGATGTCTTAGTTAAGCATATGAAAATTTAACATGGTATCAGAGCTAACCTGAATAGGGCAGCTTTCACAAGTTACAGAAGCTAGGGATTCTATTTTTTGGTTCTCTCTCCATAATCAATCAGCAAAAGAAGGCTAGGCTGACTCTCCTTTGAAGGGTGCATCGTTCTGTCGAAGCAGAATTTGATTCCGAGCATTTTCAATTTTTGATGTGGAAATTAGGGCTTTCTACAGAAGAGGAATTTTTGAGTGAGACCAGCATAGGATTTTTCTCCTCATCAAAACCAAATTTTAGAGACCTGGATCAATATTTTTGGTTGGGTGAATCTCTGGGAAATTCAAACCCTAGTTTGGCCCCGAGCTAGAAAAACCCTAAATACTAAAAATGCTACGTTTTGGCACATTCACTATATTCGGATATTGACAAAGGATCAGGATCTGAAAATTGCAGGGACCAAATATAAAATTCTGATGAACACTGTGTCCAAAATTCATACTCAGATTCGTTGTATTTCAGGAGATATGTTCTCTCCAAGTTAGGGTTCGAGCCTATTCCAGAATTCATCCCTAAACAGGACACCTGGGGAGAATTGCAATATCTTGGGCTACAGACGTCCAAATGGAATTCCTAAAGATTTTCCAAAAATGGAACGGACTTTAATTTTGGTGGTCCGAATATCAGACTCAGAATATGAACCAGTGACACGTGGCATTCCGTACAACTTTGCTGTTCTGAACAATCCTGTAACAGGTCACCTTGGGAAAAGGATCATAAATCCCAAATGGTGAAATCAATTCTGATGAAAATTGTGGTGGTGGATCAGGGACATTCGAGGTTACCTTAGTAAAAAATTTCAGGCATATAGCAGTAGAAATGTCAGATATATCACAGAAACAGTAACAGGAATTTCTGCAGAAGAAATTGGAAAATTAGGGCTTCCTGTTCCGAGAGCTTCCCTCCACTGTTTTCAGAAATGGAGTACATTGGACAGCTCCATTTGAAGAGATCTATCTGTCTATCCAATAAGATCTAAAATATTCCAAGTTTTAAAAATTAGGTTTTCTGTGACAAACCTTAGATCAGCCAACTCCAGAACCAGGACAGACACCTCAAATCGGTAAGATATAATCCTTTGCTATGTTCATTTGAGGTTCTCATTTCAAAGTGATATATCACATCAGCTTGATGATAAGCTTGGTGAAATTGAAAAATTCCAAGCCTAGAAGTATATGATCTCTCTGAATAAAATGGATTGGACACCTTCATGAGCATAGAGGTTCCAGTTTTAGAGGGAGATGAGGCTAGAAGCCTTTCACAAGAAGAACTTGGTCAAAGCCCAGAATATTATTGATGATTCAGTCTCGAATCAACTTGTTCTACAAGTGTCTTCCCTAAAGACATCGATGAGGTTTGATTCCTTGACCAAGCTATTTGAAGGGAATAACATAGATCGAAATATGACCTTAAGAAACTCGCTGAAGAAGAAGTGAAGAATGCAGAAGTGGTGATGGTCACCTTGAATGGCCTCCCAGGATCATGGAATTCATTCATTCAAGGAATGTGTTCTAGAAGGAATTGATTAATTTCAGCAGACTTTGGGAAGAAGAAGAATCTCATCTCTGAAGATCAAGCTCTCATCTTCCAAAGAATATCCCTCAATCAATGAGGAATATGAAGATCTCAACTCTTGAAGAACTTCTTATCCACCTCAGCATTTGGATAAGAAACGATGCTATCATGAATGAAGAAGACGATAAAGTTGAAGACTCAAGAAGGAATATACCCATGAAACAAATAAAGATAAGTATTCAATTGTAATTTCATGATATTGTTCTATTATACATTTGATTATATTCAGTGATGTGTTATGCATGATAGATTGTTTGCATTAATGACTGTATACTACTAATATGAATGTGATGGGTAAGTAGCTCATGGTGCTATACAACTCTCCATT
>LPNX010708842.1:182737-259372 GCA_001517045.1 Pseudotsuga menziesii
AAAGCTGATATCAAGTATCTTTGACCTGAATATGGACACTACAATGATTCTATATGATAACCATAGTTGTGATGACAAAGGACCCTGTGTTTCGATGTAACACGTAGAAATTCGGTATTTCTACATACAAGATAAGATGCAGATGATGATACTGTAGATGTAGATGATGGTGATTCCGTATTTCTATACTGAATATTAAGATGATGATGCTTTCAGTATTCACATACTGGAGATACAAATGGTGATAGATCAGTATTCAGATACTGAAGATGTAGATGATGATGTACCGACGAAGCCTCTGCCTTGAGTATAGTTCGAACACTTTCGAGACAAGCTTGGTGTTGTTCGGAAAGACCTTCCTCGAAAGGGGGAGTAGTGATGTTGCAGTTGGATTGTATCATCCCTGGGCATTTTCCCTAAAGTGATCCGGAGACCTCGGTCTTCGAGAATGAAGAAGGATTGTATCATCCTGGGACATCTGTCCATAATAGATCCGGTGGCTTCGGTCCTTGAGAATGTGGTAGGATTGCATCATCCTTGGACTCAAGTCCTAAAGTGATAGGGAGTGATTATCCCGTAATTGTATCCGGTGACTTAGGTTGTTGAGAATGTGGTAGGATTGCATCATCCTTGGACTCAAGTCCTAAAGTGATAGGGAGTGATTATCCCGTAATTGTATCCGGTGACTTCGGTCGTCGAGAATGTGGTAGGATTGCATCATCCTTGGACTCAAGTCCTAAAGGGATAGGGAGTGATTATCCCGTAATTGTATCCAGTGACTTCGGTCATCGAGAATGTGGTAGGATTGCATCGTCCTTGGACTTAGTCCTAAAGTGATAGGGACTGATTCTCCCGTAATCAATCCGGTAACTTCGGTTGTCGAGAATGTGGTGGGATTGTATCATCCCTGGACTTTAAGTCCAAAAGTGATCCAAAGACTTTTTTTTGAGTTATAGATTGCAGGTTGTTGCTGATGATGATGATGCCGTACTGATCGAAAGATCAGAGTATGATGATGATGACATACTGATCGAAATATCAGAGTATGATGACGATGACGTACTGATCAAAATATCAGAGTATGATGATGATGACATACTGATCGAAAGATCAGAGTATGATGATGATGACATACTGATCTAAAAGATTAGAGTATGATGATGACGCACTATGATTATGATGTTTCTGATCGAAAGATCAGAGTATGATGATGATGTTTCTGATCGAAAGATTAGAGTATGTTGATGATGTTTCTAATCGAAAGATCAAAGTATGATGATGATGTTTCTGATCGAAAGATCAGAATGTGATGATGATTATGATCGACATATCGGAATATGATGATGATGATGTTGCTACTGATCGAGAGGTCAAAGTACTGAAGATGTTGCTGCTGATCGAAAGGTCAAGGTGCTAAAGATGTTGTTGTTGATTGAAAAGTCAAAATGCTGAAGATGTTGCTGATCAAAAGGAAAAAATGCTGAAGATGTTGTTGCTGATCGAAAAATCAAAGTGCTGAAGATGTTGCTGATCGAAAGTTCAAAATGATGAAGATGTTGTTGCTGATCGGACAGTCAAAGTGCTAAAGATGTTGCTGATCGAAAGATCCAAGTGCTGAAGATGTCATTGCTAATTGAAAGATCAAAATGTTGAAGATGTTGTTGATCAAAGACTGAAGATGTTGTTGATGATGAAGATTGAAGATTGAATATGAAGACTACATGATGTTGAAAAGCTTCCAATGATTTATAGATGTGTTACCTTGCTGATGTTGATGATGTCCCCCATCTCTGCTCTTGTTGTTGTTGATGTAGAATACCCTTCTCGTTAAGGGGGGGTGTTGAAATATTGTAACTTCGAAGAATATTCTTTATGTATCTTTTGTGGTCCCCGATGGTCCAACTGGGAGAACCAATTGTATTACATTGTACCCCGATGCTCCTAATCAGAAGAACTAATAAGAGTCATGAGGTAGTCCCCTCTAATTGTAAAGGTGGGTCATCAGCACCCCAGTGTGGTTACTTGAGCCTACATGTGTAACTCGAGCCTACATGAGTTAACTTAAGCCGACATGTTAATTGAGTAAACTTTAAGTAAATGGATGAATATAAATAGAGGTGTAGTGCTCCTCATTTGAGACACACACACTCACTTGGAATAGCGCACTTGTGGAGGAGAGGAGTTGCTGGAGAAGGAGGAGAATCAGGTTTTTGATCTCCTTGTTGGTTTTACCTTTTTCCCTTTTTTTTGGGGCATCTACATTGAGGAAGCTTTTGCTGGGTTTTTCCCTTTAGGGTTTTCCCAGGATAAATTTGTGTTGTTCTTGTGATGTTGTTTCTTTCAGTGATCCTGTTTTATATGCTTTTATTATGAAAAATGAAATGATATACTGATGTCTTAGTTAAGCATATGAAAATTTAACAGTTCTTTATCACAATGACTGTGTGTCTTGTTGGTGTGGAAGGATACCATTGGAAAGAGGATACAACGCTAAGGAATTATAGTTGTGTTATTTCCTTTATTGCTCTTTAATACAATGATATATTATTTCCCATAGTTTGGTTGTCATTAGAGGATTTTTGAGGTCTAAAATGGGCTTCCTAAGGAAAATAATAAAATAATAGTTAAAATAATAAAAGAATATTTATTAATTTTGGAGGAAAAAAGAAAAAACTACTTTTTGTGTTCGTATTTTCGATGTCATCATCATGTTTTTTCAAGTATTTCTTGTTTTTGGGGTAACAGGGTCCGTCAAAAGTATGCAATGTAGGTATTCGTTGGATGCAAAATCAAATTCTGCATCCAACGAGCTCTCTCAATCGAAATTTGAGTAAAAACACAGGGAGATATGTCGAAAATACGAACAAAAAAGTAGTTTTTTTTATGACAAATATGTTAATTCAACCATTATGGTTGACTCATTTTATTGGAATTCTATTGGTTCTTGAATTCCAACTCACAAGAACTTATTGTTGGCATGTTTTCTTATAAATCCCATTTTAGACACCAAATTTCCTCTAATGGTTATTCATTTGATATTAGATCTCCTTGGCTATTTTATTAGATCAATATTACTACCACTAGTTCAATCCACTTCCATATTATTTGTATCCAATTGGTTACATGTATTGGTGTGTGCGACATTGGATTGTACCTGCGTGGAGATTACGAGGACAAACGTCGAATTGAAGGTAAGTTCCCCTTACTATAAATTTTGTCATCATTTTATTGATCTAGGTGAAAGTGTATGTATTTGTTTATTTTTTTTCTATATCTGTTCCTTATGGACTAGGGAGGTCCACTTGCATATGTTCTTGAGACTAATCCTACAAACAAAATTGGCGACTCCACTAGGAATTGTGTTAGATCTCCCTTACCTTGCATTGAGATCCTTAGTTTTTATTTTTTATTTTTTTGAGTGTTGGAATTATTTGGCTTGTATGAGTCTCTGAACTATCCAGATTCATTATGGAGCTCAAATCCCTTCTCACATCCTTTAGAGGTCAAGGCATGTCTGCTTTTTGTTATCCCAAAAAACCCTTTTTACAGACATTGATGCACTCTGTCTTTATGTACATGACATATTCTATTTCTAACGCATTTTGCATTCACTCACAGAGTGTTGACGATCCACCTGGGTTCCTAATATAGATGCATCAACCCTTGCTGATGTGTTGTGTTCCACAGTGAACTACGTTGATAAATAAAATTTTGAAGTACAACCAAATCCCGTTCTCCAAGTTGGCTTGGGTGTTTTCATGAGGTCTCTCCTTAACTATTTTAGTTTTTAATTCTCTCTAGACATGTTATTTTGTTTCTTTGGTTATTGTTTGTTGGATTTAAGGATTTCATTGGTTTCTTGTTGGGTCCATTGCAGTCAATTGATTGCTTAGTTTTCTTATGGTGACTTTGATCCCTTCTTGTAGCAGTTGGTCTTGTGCCTATTCAGAATCCCTGCTCATTATTGCTTTAGGTATCAGTTTGAGCAAAGGCGTGTTGCTTGCAGAGGTTGTGTGTATGTGAGTTTAGCTTGAGTAGTATAAATTTGATTGCTTTGGGTAATTTTGTTTCCCATGAACTGTCTTATTTTTATAAATTGCATAATTGTTGATTTCAGATATTTGGTTGGAAGACAAAATAAATAAATTGTCTTTAGTGCATTTCGAATAATATTTGTTTTATGTATTGAAAGTAAGACATTTTTCAATAAAAAATAATTTCATTTCCTTCATTTGTTAATTTTGTAGTTTCAGACTTTGTTTGGAAAAAGAGAAAACAAAAAAAATAGTTTGCTTGGTGTTGTTTTGGGTTGCTTGAGTTGATTGAAAGAGTGCGATCGTTGTGTGTCTTTCAACTTAAAAAAGGAAAAGTAAAAGATTAATGTTGTACTTTAGTTCTTTGTCTTGAAGAAAGAAATAAATTTCTTCTCTTCTCTAGCTAGATCTCATTAAAAAGAAAAACTTGCATATCATTTAGTAGGTGCATGGTTTTGGGACAAGTCCACACTCCATTAGTCCATTTAAAGGTGAAAGATAAAATTAAGCAGTATCTAGGTTAAAATCCTTAGTAACTTGAGTGATAGGTTAGAGAATTTCTATCAGACAATTTTTCCAAGCAACCCATGAGGATATCTCACATGAGGTAAGGTTTTCCACCTGAATATCCCCCCGCTAAGGAGGGAAGTGAAGGGGAAACCATGGACCAAACCAATGAAAATGTTCCTCACAAAGAAGGATTAATCATAATTGAAACACAAGGATATTATTATCCACCCCAAAACTCACCTATCACTGATACTAGTGGGACTTTAGTGGTACAAAAACCTTCTTCACATGATACACCATTCCACACGTCTCTTGAGGGTTATTATGGATCAATATATTGGAATTTTACCCAACCTCTAGGTGATGTAGTGGCGACTATATTTCATCCAGCCGCTCCATTTTGGAATACTTATTTCTTTAGGACATGCTATTTTTTATTTTGGTACACCATCAACTCCACCTGCACTCCATGCTCTCCTAAAACTATCCTGAATGAGGAGTTTTTTGGAGCACATACCCACCACATTCTGAGACTTTATCTCAAATACGAAAGAGTGTGATACATAGAAGTTTTATTTCTTTATCATCCACTTCAGAAGTAGAAAATCCTCATTACAACACCCCATTTCATTCGTACATTATTCCTTCACCAGGAATACCAATATTGAATTTGGTTTCTTATCAATTGGGCCAACTATATTTCCCTGACTCGTCATCCCAACATTCAATGGTTAGCTCTACTCCTCTTGTAACCCCAATTATTGGGGGGAAAGCTTTGGTCAATGTTAACTCTATACTAGGAGGACACCCTTCAACCATAAGACAAAATTCTATCGAAGGAGAAACTTTGAAAAATAGTCATATTTTGATTAGAGGGAAGCCCGTGGTCGGTAGACCAAGTGTAACCGAAAGTCAACATTTGAATACCGTCTGTAGTATCATTGGAGGATAACCTATATATCCCTTATATTAACCTCTACTCATGGGTAAACTATCGTGGGGGAATCCAATGTGGGTAGTACCGAATTTGGGTAAAACCACATGGGGCTATACATAAACAAGAAGCCATAGTATGGCCATGAATCAAATTTACCAATCTATTGTTTCAGGGAATAATCACCCTGGAATTCCTTACCCTAAAAACATGAACAACCCATGATGTTAACCAAAATTAACAAATTTGCCTCCGACTAGACCCATAGCTAGAGGGTCACTCATTCAACCCCCACCACCACTTGTCCCCCCCCCACTAGTACCACATTCCCACTCCCACACCACCTGGAGTACCACCTAAAGGACCACCTGAAGGACCATCTGGAGGACCACCTAGAGGACCACCTAGAGGACCACTCGGAGGAACACCCAGAGGGCCACTCGATGTACCACCTCGGGGACCACCTAGAGGATCCAAACCATCTGTTCAAATCCATTTAGGGTGTCCCACACCTTATGATCAATTTATTTATGGTCCTACTTCTACACAAATTCCCTATCAGTATTACCAGTATCCACAACCAAACCGTCAGTTACCATTTTTGGCTACCTTAGACATCCCATACCTGTCATGTTTGACTAATGATCCCATTCGGCATGATCCGACGTGTCCATCGATTCTTTGGAAATTCACCACCAAATCACCTACTCCTACTCAGACTGTTGAGGTGAATGTTGTTCAATCTATTTCATCCCAGAAATACAGTGGTAAGAAGAAAAACAAAAGTAAATATAAGAAATATTTGAACCAACAGAAGAGTAAAGGAAATAAAGAAATGATCGATGCTAAACCAAAAATGAAGGATAAATATCCTTGTTTAATGTGTAGAGAATATCACTTCATGAAGGATTTCCCCCCTCATGAAGAGATACAAAATTTCCTTAAGGGAAATGCCCAAACTGCCATTTTAACTGACCCATTCCCACCATAACAACAACAAATGGTTGTGCAACAACACCCAGCTTCACAAGGAGAATAATTCACAACCGCTCATGTTCTCATGATACACAGTGAGACGATTGATTTAACTACTATAACCAAGATGTATGATTCTACTCCAGAAAAACAACCCATTGGAGGTAATGTTGAAAAATACTCCAATTCTAAGACCACCGCTCCACAAAGTTCTCTGAAAATAGAAAAACCCACTTTAAACGCAGTACTATGGCACCCAAAAGTATAATCCATAAGTAAACCTTCGACCCTAATGCATAGGCTTCCCAAAAATACAACATCATTGAAGATTTGAACCAGGAACCTTGTGCTATGTCATCCCTTGAAGTCTTGCATAATTGTCTTACCCAACGTAGGAACCTATTATCTACCATTGGAGTAGTTGACGTAGACACATCAAATATTTTTATGTTTAAGCTGAAACATTATAAAGCGAGGCTTTCCCATATATTAACACCAAAAAAATTTCACCTATCTCTCCATGGTCTAAACCATAGTCATACATCATATTCCCACCATTATTTCCTCCATTTTGACCTTCACAACTAAATTTCCTCTAAATATGGTCCAAAACATTATTATTCCTTCCCCATAAATGAAGGGTAGTTGAGCATTTATTGTGATTTATCCCCACTCTCTCCAAAAAGGACAAAAAACCCTAAAAATGAGAAGGGTAAAAAACCATAGATAAATACCATGGACAATAAAATACCATGGGTAAAAAAACCTTGGACCATCCTGTAAATACATTATGAAGATCTCCTCACAAACATTCCTGAACTTTTTGGCCATTCCAGAAGGACACTTTTCTTCCATTATTCCCATATCTTTCCATACAATCTCCCATGGTGTATGTTCAACTAGATTTGTACCCATTTTGATCCATTCCCCATTTGACAACCATTCGTGGAAGAACTGGAGACCCAAACCGTGGAGCTGCATGACCATTTCCTCAGATGGCTACGGTGGCCCACATTACAGAAAAAGGTATAAATTCTTTTATGTTTGTCAGTTAGTAGAATATATTTGAAAAATAAAAAAAACATTATTATTGTTGTTCTTGTTTCGCATTTCCATTGTTGAACTCTACCCTGCGATCTAAGTGATCTAGGGTAGGTTCTTTTGCACGTAGTAGGGGAAAAATCCCCACTACAATTTTGGTGACTCCACTCAGTCGATCCTTTCAAATATTTTCTTTTGCAGGTGTTTCTACTAGTTTGTTCCTCTTAGGTACCTTCATCCATCTCATATATTCCCCCCTCACGGTAAATCCAAACAAGCCTTGCCTCGATGCCTGCCCCCAGGGCCTAAGCCAACAGTCTTTTTCTAAAAAAATTCTAGTTCCGGCTAAGTTGCACTTATTCGACTGAAAGCCGCAACCCATTCGCACCTTTTTTCTCGATAAGCATGAACCAGGTCATGCATTTTACCATGATAATTGCAACCTGGACCAAAAAACCAGATCATGCTTGTCCTGGCTTTCAGAGTGACCCCGGTCGCTACTATGAATCGGTTTTGTGTGACCTGATTTTTTCAGCTGTCTGCCCCAATCACAACTTTTTCCTAGTTTTGTGTGACCCTGATCATGCATGTTCCACTGACATGTGCGACCTGTAGTTTTTTAGTCCTTTTCAGTGTTTGAGATCCTTATTCTAGACCCCCTATTTGTGTTTTACCCCTTCCAGACCTGGTTCTATCCAGATCTAACCCATTATAGCCCCTTGGTTAGTTTTGTGGTCCTCTTTTCCTTGTATGTGAGCCCCTTGAGTCGATCTTCGTAGTTGAGACCCCCTGTGTGTTTCCTACACCTTGGTCAATTCATTAGGCATTCATTTACTTGTGTTTATTTTATGTTATGGAAGAATTAGTTGTGATTTTGCATGATATTTACTATCATTTACTATTATTTATCTGCATTTTTTAGTCTCTAACATGAGATTGTCAGGGTTTATACACATATCACACCCTAAAGACAAAATTCTTGGTTCATGACCCCAAGCTACCCTAAAAAATTAACTTAATACAACCAACGTTGTAACCTCATTTGAGGACCAAAAAAATATTGTAGCTAAGTTAGGACATTGGGGATAGGAATCCAAACAAAACCCCTTTATCACTCACATCTTAAGACATATTTTTTCTCCATTAGGGGACCAAAATCCTCTTATACTTGTTGACATGGTCACGACCATTCTGTCGGAGCACTCCCCCCACTCTACGGGAGTAAGCCACAATGAAGGTGTTCCAAAAGTCAGAGTGGAATACCGCAGTTCACTTTGTACCAAAGGATAACCCTTCATAGTCTTCCTCGTGCATGCCAGAGTATACCAGGTGTTGAGTGTCAAAGGGTTGAAGTGCTAGTAAACCACTCCGGATGTGTCATGAACGAGGTAGCCTAATTTCCATTATATATAGGGTTTTTTTACCCGGAGGTCCCTCTTGGTAGTGGGATTCTCTTAGCCTATTGTTCTTCCATTTCATATTGTCTGACTGGGATTTCATCACCCTGTTGAGGATACAATTTGTGAGGGTCTTCCATCTTGTACCTAGGAGTTTTCTTGCACTCATACCCCATAGGTTAGTGAGTCATTTTGTTTTTAGGTAGTGTTTCTTGTTGGATTTCTGGCCATTTTGTTGTAGACTTTCCTGCTGTAACATGCTGTTGCAATAAGGTTTTAGAGCTTTCTTTTTGTCCCATGAGCCACCATTTGTACACTCTCCTTCTGCACAATCAGTTGTAGTTTGGTTTTTGAGCTTGCATTTGATACTCTTATGCCTACATTCATTTTACAACACACCACCATGTCATCATAGAACCACTATATTACTCGCATAATATTAGGGGGAATACCCCTCAGTTTGGTTCCTTAAACCGTCACCAATAGATCCATATTCAACATCATTCACCACCTTTGGAGCCATATACTTCCTCTGAGTCTGATTTGGATTTATCTCAATTCGAACCTACCTTGTTCACTACCCCATCTAGGCCCATGGATGGTACACATCCTAATCCCTTTCAAGGGGGACGGTTGGTAGTGGGATTGTGTCCATTCCACCCATCATTATGGGTATCCCTTCCACTGGAATGATAGGTCCTATTCCTAGTGGTCCCTTTTCCACTGCACACACTATTGCTGGTCTGCTACCCACTATTGGTGGCCCCACTCAACCCACCGTAGTTCCTACCATACCACCATTCATGCATGGGGGCAGTGGCCCTTCCACTTCCATTCCAGTTATTCCTACCATCCCAGTGAGTACTCCTATTGTCAAAAGTCAACTTCACCCACTCTTAGTCATCCATGGGAACTACATTCCTATTGGTGCCGACAACATTGCTGGCCCTTCCCAATCCACTCTCAGCTCTAGTCTACCTTTTATGGCTAGTCTCGACCTGCTTGATTTTGCACAGTTGACCAATGACCCCATTCATCATAAACCACTATGACCTCCTATTCCTACCAAAATCCCCTCAGACATCCCTAAGTTTGAGAGTAAGGAGGGAGAAGAACCCCAAAACCATATTATGTCCTTCCCCTTATGATGTCCATTTATAAACATGGTGGATGATTCTATTCGATTGTGGTTATTTCAGCACACACTCACAAGTGTTGCAGCCAAATGGTATATTGAACTACCTCATGCCACCTACCTGGAAATTTCCTCATTATCCTCGATGTTTCTCCATATACCCGTTCGATATGATGAGGGTGTGGAAATTCTATTATCTCGTAGACAAAACACAACTACCAATATTACGGATCACATCCATGAATGGCAAAGTCACTGTAGCTTGTGTAATATCTAGTTAGATGATAGAATTTTCCTAGATTGGTTCCTCAAAACCATACTCCCCCTCATCGCCAAGGACGTTTCATCTGAGCACCCACAAACTGAGGAGGAAACCATCATGAAGTCACAACACTTCGATCTCATAGACACCTAATTGGGTTACCTGTATACCATTATAACCGATGATCCCTATGCTGACTCTTCACATTGAGATACTTTGGCGGCATCCCATGCTACCGATGGAGTCATCAGCTCTATTACCCAACATCCTCACTTTTACCCAGCCTCTCCTTCGATGCCACACCATTCTGGTAACACCCCAATTGTTTTCCAACAAGATTACGCCCCTAATTTTTCACACATAATGGCTCAGTTTGGAGCCACACCTTATTACGCGCCTTTTGCACCATCTCCTCATGTTCACAGATCAAATTGTTTGGCACACTTGAGTAATGGACAACCAACTGACTTTGTATCCCCACTAGATGGTACTACATATTACCCACCACCTATGCCACCTACTTCAGCTCTGACCTTGACTCCTCCTGCTCCTCTAAGATAGGTTTACGCACATTAGAACATCCCTAATAAACCCACCCCCAATAACCAACAAGGACATGGAAGACGACAGATGGGTAGGAATCAGGGTGACAACCAGACTCGAGGAGGAGGCTAACAAATCAACCCTTCAAACAATAACAAAGTCAACCCCCTACAAAAAATATCCAACATCTTGCTAAACCTGGGAAGAACCCACAATTGTGGACTAACCATCCATGCACCATTTGTAACACTTACTGCCACTACACACATCAGTGTCCTCATATAAACCATGTTTTCCATTTACTCCAAACTGATAACCAACGTGACCCCAATGGGGCTGCTTCGGCTCAGCCAAACCCAACACCACCAGGTCCTCCACTTATGGTGCTCCAAAACCCCCTACCACACCAAGGAATGGTTGCAACCCTGCCCTTGGTCCCACAAAATATTGCAACCTCTTCTACGAGTCAACCCATTGATCCTGGTGTCCATCACCTCATGACATTATCGTCTGATGTCAATCTCGAGACTCGACGAAACGAGTATGGATCCACCACAAAAACAATTAATCCCTTTGTGAAATCCACATCCACCACTCGATATATGTTTCTGCATTTTTCGAGAACCCCCTAGATGAGACTTCTAAAGTCCGATAGTTCCCTTTGCATCATGTTCCTAATAATGACATTACTAGAGTTGCGCTCAACTACACTATAGTCGATGACTTGGCTCAGTCTCCCTCATCCATGTTTTCTCTGGAAGTTCTCAAAACTTTTCCTTCACAGCGTGAAGCATTGTTATCCACGTTAGGTTCCATCGATCCCTCTGACTCTAGGTTGACCACCTTCGACCTGGATCAAGGAGAACCCCGGATTCCATCATCCATTTCCTTCCAAGTTCTGGTAACGATTCATAATTTCGTTATTCATTGATGCATAATTGATGAGGGGGAATCCACCTATGTTATGTCAACCTTTGTTTGGTAGAAACTTGGATCCCCAACCCTTCAACCTTCTTCCATTACTCTTCACTCCTATGATGGTCATGTTTCTCAACCCCAGGGTGTCCTCACGAATATCCCTATTTAGTTAGCCAGTAAAACAATGTTGATTGACATTGAGGTTGTCAACTCCCAACACAATTACAACCTCCTCCTAGGATGTAGTTATATGTATGCAATGAGAGCTATTGCATCTACCATATTTTGACTCTTGAAGTTCCCTCGTGATGGGAAGATCATGACCATCAACCAACTAATGTACTATGATCCAAAGGGACCAGCCACACTGGAACACATCCTTCCTACTATTGACACTACCATCGACAGTGTGTCCATACCTTTCCTATGTGTCGTTGACCCATAGTTATTTGTCAGCACTCCTATGATGGACACCTTTTTGTCATTAGAACCTCCTCCTTCGTCGACTGATATCTCATATTTGTGCACTATAATATCTGGTAGCATTTTACCTCCTTCGACCTCAGTCACAAACTCAAATTCAAACCTCGAGGAATAATTGGGGTTCACTCCCTGTCCACACAATTCCCTTCCTCTTTCCACCCTCTGACATCATGAGTAATCACGTCATGGCTACTCTCAACTTGCCTGGTTTCACTTTGGGTATTCCTATGTGGTTCCTCAATCCACCTACCCCTCCCCCGACTCCCCAGATTATGTTGACTCCTATCCAACCTATTGAGACTATGTCACACCCACCTCTTGGAACAAAAATGGCCACTTCTGTCTCTATTGTTTCCCTCCCTCCTTCCACAAAGACTGGGGGAAATATGCCCAAAATGACGACGGAACCACGTCCTCCTCCTACATGTGTTTTATGCGATGTCCAAGACCATGCGACACATAATTGTCTCGATTTTTATATCCTTCACACCCACATGCACACTGTAGTTGATACCGATGACGCTTTAGTTGTCAACATACCAACCATACCTATGGTTTAAAAAAAGTCCTTATGAACCAACCATCCATGTGTAGTTTGTGGCCTATATTGTCATTGTTTACACCATTTCCCAAACTTTCCTGAGTACCAGTCACTCCTCAGTGATCTTCACAAGCACTCCTGTGAGTTAGACATTACGGTCCTTGAGGAGATCCACCCTTCGACTTCTTCCTCAGACACCACTTACACCATTTACATTATCTCTACTTCCAGTAGTACTTCCAACTCATTTACCATGGAATATCCACCTGATCTATCCTGACACTACTTTCGTGACGATGGAGAGATACTTGAAAACGCCACCGGTTTTACCCAATTTCACTTAGTCCATGGTGTGGAATCGGTTCTTCCCATTGAATGCTAGCTTTCGTCGCTCTAATTTTCCATCTATTTTCTACTTGATACTTCACCATTAGAACAACACCCACTTATTCTTTAACAAACCAATGAGGACCACTGTTATGCTCTCCAAATGATCGAAGCAACTAAGACTTGGTCAAAGTCCAAATATGACTCCCACGTCCACTCGCGCACCTTTAGAGAGGGGGACCTAGTCTTCGTCTATGACCAAGTCAATGATAAGATAGGGAAAGGGAATTTTGACTCCATGTGGTATGTCCCTTATGTCATCCATCGATGTCTTAGCAAGGGGGCATATATCCTTGCTGACTGTAACGACCACCTCTTGAAGAATCCCCATAGTGGGCTCTACCTCAAGAGGTTCTATGCCTGAAGTCACTGACCGTGGGTAACCTTGTGTCATAGTTTTTCTTTTTTATTTTGCATCATTCTTGACATGAGTCTCATAGTTTATTTATTGGGTTGCTCCAATTGGATCCTACCTCATGTTTCTATGTTGGTTTAGCTGACAGTGCAAGTCAATGGTATCCTAATCTTGCCTCAATTGCGTGGGTCATTTATTCCCCGTCACATGAGTTGATCCATATCGATGAAATGTGTGTTGGTATTACTACCAACAACCAGGATGAGAATGATGGTGGTTTTGGTCTTTTAACCACCACCCTTCACTTGGGTATTCGTCGCCTTGATGTCTTCTCAGACTCTGAGCTGCTTGTCTCCCAGTTGAATAACTGCTAACAGGTATGTGATCCTTACCTCTTTAGAAAGTTCCTACGCAATAGAAAATTGGTTAGACATTTAGAATCCATTTCATTCATGTATGTTATGAAAATTCTCAATAGTGTAGCATATCAAATGGCTAATGACGTTCTAGAGTGACACATCAATCATCGCATATAGGAAATAAACCGCATCATGCATCATCATATAGTCATGCATACATATGTCATATACATCATATAGGCATCATCATAATCATAAAAGAGACTCATAAAAACCCATAAAAACACATAAAATGTGCATCCACGTGCATATATATATCATATCATAATGTTCAGTACAAAATGAGAAGCTCCATAGGATTTCTCGGCTGATCAGACATATCATACAAAAATTCGCATGCCCAAGCGCATTGGGGGCACCATCACAAGTTTCTAGTCTAAGTCATCCTCCTCTAACTCTGTGTCCTCATTTGAATGCTCCTCATCTGAGCTCTCCTCCCCCATCAACATGTCACCATGTTCTGCTGCTCTGACATAATCAGCAGTAACCGTGATCCTCCTCATGAGAGAGATCCACTCTAGAGGAGTGCTATAGCATGTGACGATCATATCATCATCAAGGTACTACCACCCATCGTTAGTGACCCCCTTGAGCAACCTCACTACATCCAGCCACAATGATTCCAATGTTTCACTCCACCACTATCTATGCCCTTGAGCGGGTGGATCTAAACCCTCCACCATGCCCCTGCGTCGCTTGTACCCCGCTGGAGGGTGTAGTACCACATCTGTACATGCACAAAGTATGTCATCAGTATCTATCACACACATGATAAATCTACCACTAAGCTAGTAAACTATATATGAATTCAACCACAAAAATCATCATTTATACATATCGTCAGGTCCCTAGACCTTCCCTGGAGGTCAAGGCATCTCCAGGTTTCCCTGGTAATCCATCCTAGTGTGTGGATAGTCCTCTATGAGGACTAGAAGCTACCGCCATTGTGTAAAAATATATCGGGTGAAGAAGCGACCCATCAAGCTGCCTCCCTCTCTGATCATCATCTTGAACCATCTCCTCATGCAAGGCTCACAAGGTCCCCCCTCACGCATCGCTAGATGCAGTCGTAGTGTAGGTAGTCTCTCAAAGAAAAATGAGCACAAGAACACGGGGAAACAAAAATACCCTCCCACTAAGCTAGCTTGATTGAGCCCATGCTGAACCACTTTCAAGTACATCTAGTCCCACCTATAGTAGGTTCCCCTCAGCACTCACGCTACCATCAAGAGCTGACCCCGTGAGATCTTGTGCAGTCCTATAGATCCTAGTATGCGCAACACCATAGTTTCCACTAATCAAGTCTCCATTCTCTTGATGTCACACACTAGTATGTACGACTTGTGCACAAATGCTGAGGCATATCAATTCCTGGCGCATAGGTCATCCATCAACACCCCCCTTGAGATATTTGATGAGATGTCGTCAATCATGCCTAGTTGTGGGAGGCCAGTAAAAAAGTATACATCTCGGAGTGTGATCTCTAAATTCTCACCTTGAATGATGAAACACTTGGAGTCTTAATCCCAGTAAATCACTAGCTTGTCCATCAACAATTTTTCTAAACACATCAAGGGGATCCGAAAGAACTTCAGCATCCCACATCGAGCAAGCGTGTACTATACTGCTCCATCATCCTCCATGTCTTCTTGAATATCACCGATGTCTAACTCTCACCAATCAAATCAAGGTATCCTGCACAAGCAAAAAGTCCCTGTCAAACCCAGTCATGCAAAAATCCTCATTTTGGGCTTGCTCGCACCTGTTTTCCCTTTCTGTGCGACCCAAGTCACGCATAAATTATGAACATGTGTGACTACGTTTATTATTTATCCTACATAGGTGTGACTGGACTGCACCTATTTGTCAGATAAGTGTGACCTAGATTTCCCCTTTTCCCTCAAAAAGTGCAACCCAACCTTGAGAACCCTTCAGGCTAGGCCAAAGCCCCTAGAGTGAGGAAAACCAAAAAGTGAACCACTAAAAATGACGGGCTCAGTGAGAGCTCTTACCTGCAAGTCACATATTGGAAAACCATCGGTCCAGCCAAAGGAAATCAACAGTTTTGTTTTGGGGCCCTCCACTCCAACTCAATACTACACAATGAAAATGACACATGTCATGTGGCCCCCCTGTTTATAGGACTGCATTTGGCCAAACTTTTCTTTTTGCACACCACAGAGTCATCTAACGTCCATTTTTGCATGTTGTTCACACCATCAGATTCATTTTTTCGTCCTTTATCTGTTGATGAGACCCACGTCTTGTGCTCTCCCTATGATTTTTGGGGCCATTTCCCAGAGTTACCTCGATTTGCATACCACCATGTGAATCACACCTGGTACGTATTTACATGTTCATGAGCCATCAGCTCCATCCAGACTACAAAGTTAGCCTTATTTTACCGCAATCCACCGTCCCACAAGGAGGCCCCATCAGTGTTCCACTATTCTTCATATCATCCATGTGCTCATAGAATCACCCCTTTGGTGCATTGAACACTTCCTCCTTGCTTTACTGTCATTACAAAGTTTATGTTAAGCTCTTTTTTGACTCCTACAAAAGTGAAAAGATTGTCGAGCATGCTTGCTTCCTTTCATGCTCCTTAAAGTATTTGAAAGGGTGTCTATGTGGCCTCGTTTATCTTCTTTTTTGGACCACATAGACCAGTTAAAGAAAAGGACCACCCTAGCACCTTCCAGCTAGGAACGTTTCCCTTTGTATCCTTTTATGCTTTGTTAGGCATTGGGATCGTAACTTACAAAAGATCTCATTATGGGTTGTCTTTAAGCTCTTTTCCAGCCCTCTCATCAAGAAAATATTGCCGAGCAAACTTAGTTTCATTCATGGTCATAAAAGTATTTGAATGACCGTCTAGTCAGTATAGGTTTAACCTTTTCCGGCCTGGTTGGGCTGTCTATGGTAAAGAAGTCTCTCTTTCCCTTTCAGTTGGGAGAGCTCTCCTTTGTACAATTTTATAATTTTTTGGGCTTAGGAGAGTACCATAGGAAAAAAAGACCACATTGGATTCTTCTTCTTGATTTTAGACTCTCTAAAAATGAAAACACCATCGATCATTTACCGTCTCAGCCTCGAAAAAAATACATGGGACATTATCTTATCGAGCATACTTCTATCCCTTCTTCGTGTTCCTTAAATTATGAAGAAGTCCCAACCAATGTCTTTAGGTTCCCACACATATGATCTCACATTATGGTAGCTCTCCCCCACTGGGTCTCCTTTGTTCAAAGTAATATGCAATGAGTCTCCCTTGGATCCCTTGGATATCACTATTCTAGTTACTCCTCCAAGTATTTCCCATTGCAGTTATCTTCGCGGTTTTACAACTATGATCCACTTCCCATGATTTAATGTCATATGCTGCTAGTTCATCCCTAACATCTTACTCTAAACAAAGGAAGTTAGAGTCCCCTGTACTCCCCTACCCTTGTTCCCCATTCAATGTCTCAGTCCCCTAACTATTCCACATCTCTGGTTATCCTCCTCGCACGTCTATCAAGGAAACATCGTTGCCTTGTTAGTTTCAGGTCTCCCTCTGTCGACGTCAACACATTTATTTGTTGGCAGGAATTTTCGAGGATAGTTATTTATGTGCAACATTGTGGAATGCTGCACAAAGTCAAAGATGTTGCGCAAGATGGCACACAAGGCGGCTTAACTATATTTTATGTACTTTGGTCATATTTTGCAGATTTTGGTCCAAGTAGTTAGGAAGTTGACTTAAGTGGACCACCAATGCAAAGGTGCAAGCCTATAAATAGATTTATGATTGTAAGTTTTAAGTCTTCTTAGCTTCTGGATGATGACTTGCATTTCTTTGGATTTGTTGGATATCTTTGGATCTGTTGATAATATGGAGATAAATTGAAGAACTATTTTTGGGAACTTGTATTTTTCTAAAACGTTCAATATGATATGACAGATATTGGATGGAAATACTACATCATTTTTCCTCTTCCCATTTTCTGGTTTTCCGTGATCTAGATGTGAATGAATACTGGATCTAGGATCTATATCTATTAATGTTGCGATGCATTTCTGTTTTAAATGATGATATCTTTATAGATTTGTTTATGCTTCAATGTCTCTTCTGCGATCTAAGTACTTTAATCAAATCTACTGAATATGGTTCTGTTAATATATAACCTGAATGTTTACATCTGTTAAGTAATGCTACGTTGAGTTGGCAGTAGATGCACAGTCCTCCTTCATACTATGGAAACTTGGTTCTGATAGTTATCCCTCAAACATCTTGGGTGAGACTTCATTTGCTCTGCGGGTGTTGTTGGACAGGATAAGACCTCGCTGGGCTGATGCTTAGGGAGATCGCGGTGGTTTGGGGTGTCAATAAAGAGTGAACCCCCTTCAATGGGTATGTCTCAACAAATGATTTCGGGCCTTTTGGTAGTCAATTTTGAGGATAGTTAGTCGTGCAGCATCGCGGAATGTTGTGCAAATTCAAGGATGTTTCACAAGATGGAAGATGGTGCGCAAGGAAGCTTAACTATATTTTATGTGGATTGTGGTCATTATTTTGTATATTTTGGTCCAAGTAGTTAGGAAGTTGACTTAAGTGGACCACCACTATAAAGTTGCAAGCCTATAAATAGATTTAGGATTGTAAGTGTTAAGTCTTCTTAGCTACTAGATGACGACTTGGCTTTCTCTGGATTTGTTGGATATCTTTGGATCTGTTGATAATATGGAGACAAATTGAAGAACTATTTTTGGGAACTTGTATTTTACTGTGAAGTTCAATATGATATGATAGAGATTGGACAGAAATACTGGGTCTTTTTGCCTCTTCCTCTTTGCCTATTTTTCTCAATCTAGATGTGAATGAATACTGGATATAGGATGTGTATCTATGAATGTTGTGATGCATTTCTGTTTTAAATGATGATATCTTGATAGATCTGTTTACGCTTAGATGTATCTGCTGCGATCTAAGTACTTTAATTAGATCTATTGAATATAGTTATGTTAAGATATAACTTGAATGTTTAGATCTTTTAAGTAATGATGCGTTGAGTTGACATTAGATGCGCAGTCTTCCATCATACTATGGAAAATTGGTTCTGACATTTATCCCTCAAACATCTCGGGTGAGAATTCATCTTCTCTACAGGTGCTCCTGGACAGGGCAAAACCTGTCTAGGCCGATGCTCAGGGAGATCGCGGTGCTTTGGGGTGTCGACAAAGAATGAACCCCTGTCGATGGGTCTATGTCAACAAATGTTTCCATTGTTGAGACCTTAGTGTGAAGGGAAGGAGGACATGTTGTGGCATCCAACGAGACTAAAAATTCAGGACTGGTTTAACCAAAAGGCAGGAGAATTCGCTGAGAAAGAAAACCAGAACCTTGGAGTAACAACACAGAAGTGGCTGGAGAGGAACCTATATTTTGACCTACACGAGTACTTTTTCTCTGAGTTTCTGATCATCTTGTATGAGTGGTTGGCATGGTTGACCTATCAGAAGCCAATTTTTCAAGGAGGTGAACTAACTAACTGGACTCCAGAACTGATCTAGTAGTTGCAGGAGGTAGAAAACAAAGCATCAAGGGTTGTTGAAGTTTGTCTTGACAACATATTGGAGGGATACATCATTGATTTCACAATCGACACAGTTATATCTTAAAATGACGCATAAAGGGATTTCTTCAACAGACCAAGAGGTAGGTTTATGTTACCATTTCAATTTTCTATTAAGATGCTCATCTGCAAAAAAGGAATATTGAAGATGAACTCCATTGAACAGAACCTTGGTGTGCGGAGGCTGCGGGTATCAGAAAGACGAGGGTTGGATGGAATGATACAAGGTAGATGGATGGAAGTTACGATGAGACTGTGAGGGAAGCTGAGGAAGGAAGTGGTCTTACAAGAGGTAGAGCAAGGTTTTGGAAAGAGAAGAGGAAGAGGACAGGGGAGAGTCCTGCTGCGACTGAAACTCGAGACCACAAGTTAAGACCACATGAAACAAAGAAACCCTACTACGACGAAGGAGATGACAAACAAAAATGTAACCACACCTCCATGCACTGCACCACACTTAGGAAAAAACACGAGTTCAACACCAACTTGTCTAATGTGTCAAAAACACTCTAATAGTAGCGGATCAACGGCTGTAGGAAGAAGGCCCAGGATGGCAGGAGATGATGTGAAGTTACATATATTTCATGGGAATGAGACTGATGATCTTGAACAATACTGGTTTCTATGTGAAGAAGTGTGGGATATAAAGAAATCTAAGGATGACAATGTTAGGAAGGGCCAAATGACGACAACCCTTCGAGGTCACGCACTGGATTGATTCTTGAATTTTGTACAAGTTCCTACTGGGACTCTAGCGAAGACTCTAGCTGAAATTAGAAAAGGATTGATTGAAGAATTTAGAAAACCAAAATATGAGATGCAATATATCACAGAGTTGAAGGAGATTAAGAAATATCCAAATGAGACTATTTGGGATTTTGATCAGCGATTCAAGACATTGATGGAAGGAGACAAATTTGAGATGAGTGATGTTCAGCATAAGGAATGGTTCATCATGACTTTAGTACCGCATATCAGAATTATTTTGATGCAGCAAAATATTGTGACACAAAGTGAGGCTCTGGATATTGTGTTGAAGTTGGAAGCTTCACATGTTGGTGAGAATGCAGTCGGTATGAACCAGATTCAGACACAAATGGTGAATCCGAAACTTCAGTTGCAAGATATCAAGAAGGGAAAAGAAAATTGCGGGGAAGTTTGGTGTACTCGATGTCACACAGAGGGGCGTCATAAGGATCAATGCCTAGATTTTCAAAACTATTTGCTTACAGGAGCTCCAAACCCATTAAGTTATGGAGGTATTCCATGGTGCTGCATCTCCCGAGTTTATGGACATTGACATGAAGAATGTGGGTATATGTAGAAGATGGTCACGACGTCGACGAATTTGTATTGTAAATTTTGTCCATTTGTTGGGCATGAAGATAAGTACTATCGAGAATATGATCTACTCCAAGAGAGGATGATGGATGTAATGTACTACGTAAAGGGAGAAGAGCACCATCCAGTTCATTCGCAGCAGCAGCCACAGGTGGTACAACCACCACCACAACCACAGTTTGTACCATAGGTGCAACCACATCCATAGTTTGTACTAGAACCGTAGTTTGTTCCATAGCCATAGTTTTCTCTGACACCCCCATAGTATAAACACATGTAGATGGATCTACAGTAGCTACAGTACATTCAACCGCAATATGCGCAATTACAGCAAAATCCCCCGCAGCAACAACAACAATTCAATCAACCATAGTACCAGCAGCAAGGAGGATTCAACGGAGGATTCCAAGGAGGACGAGGTGGAGGTTTTGGTTGAGGAGGAGGAAAAGGTCACAGACTGGTGCAAAGTTATGATTGCAGACTACTGGGACATTATCAGAGAGATTTCCCAAGTTTCCAAGCATAGTGTACTTATTGTATTGTTGTTTACCACACTGTTGAGAACTGTCCGCAGCTGACCACGAAGTGGCAAGCAAGGAACATTCCACAGTTGTAGAACCAAAACCAGAACTGGATTCAGAATCAGAACCAACTTGCAAATCAGAATGCAAACCAACCAGTGAATACGCCACTGAACTAGAACCAAGGGCCGATAGTTGTGATGATCTCAGCAGAAACAAGAACGCAAGACACTAATATTGCTGTCATTACCTGTGGAGGTGCGACAACAGGGGATGATATCTCATTTCCACAAATTCAACTAGCTAGAAAGAAGAAAGTACAGTTTAATGTTTATGCAAAGAGAGACACATTCTTTGAAGGACGTGATGTGATAAGAAGAGATCTGAGTAAGTTTCCTATTTACGATATGCCAAGTGCTTTTGATTCGGGTAGCAAGACCATCGAGACAACATGGTAGCTTGCAAAACTTCTTTGAGATCTATCTATCGCTGGAAAAAGACCCTAATGCACTTTTTGAATTGTGAATCTTTTACATCAACCGGAGAAGGGATGGAAGGAGTCTGCAGTGAATTCCCTACATCAGAGGAAAACCAAGAAAGAGATGAGAATGAAAATTTAGATTGGGGATTATGAGGTAGATTCAATCATTCTGGATCTAGGCTCGGATTTCAACATTCTGACAAAGCAAACATGGCAGAATATGGGGATCCCATAGTTGGTTTGGTCCTCTATACAACTGTGACTAGCTAAATAGGCCAGATTAATACCGATTGGGTGAGTTCTACGCCTCATAGTGGAAGTTGAAGGGGTGAATACTTACGTTGATTTTGATGCTATTGAAGTTGTTGATGGTGGAGGCTCATATCCTGCACTGCTGGGGATTGGATGGGCCAATGATAGTTTGGTAGTGATTAATTTCAAGATGCATGTGATGACATTTTAAAATCATGATATTAGAGTCATCGCTCCGATGGACCCAACTAAAGGACGAATATATGTTGAATCGGTTAAGGAAGAAACTCTAAGAGGATGGGATTATGCATATAACATCCCAGAGGACTACATTCATCTAAGTGTCGATGGTGAGTTTAGTTGGCACAAATCTATATCTGTGTCTTCGGACTTTGATGATGCTTTGGAGAACTGGCATAATTGGATGCATGAGGTATCGCTTCGGAAGTGTGTCTTGATTACTCATTCGTTGTGCTGTGTTGCAATAGAAACCATTGAATTTCCAATATATGAAGGACTGCCGAAGTTGTCTGATTTTCTCGTAGAATTTTAGGATAAGGTGTTAGATCCGCAGTGATTGTTGTCATTGGATGAATCATTGAAGGCTACCCCAGCGCGTTGATGGGAGACACTTAAGAATTCGATCAACGGTTGGTTGCAGTGTCATAGGTTGATGATAGTTCACTTTGGTGAAGAAGAAAAGTACAATGCTAAGAGGTGCAATGGGTGAAATGATCTTGGTGATCATCTGATCATGTGTCAGATCATGTGGGCCCTATGACCAAAGTATGAGTGGGTCCATGGTTTTTTCCACACGTTGCATGAGATTCCATGTTCATGGTATGTATCAGCTAAGTTACACAGAGAGATCATTACCTGGGAAGAGTTGATGATTTGCTTCAATCACACCTTCAGTTTTCGTGGATACCAATCCAGCTATTCATAGTGCACTGCAACACATCCACGACATTGTTCTGAAGGTAGTTCTAGTTACATATCCAGTGGATCCACATGAAACATGTCCAATGCAGTCGATGATGGAGTGCTACAATGTAACAAGAGGACCAGATGATGGTGATGATCCCAAGAACATCAATATTCTAGAGACAAAAGGTATTCAGGATGTCACAACACCTAACATACCAATAGATCCAATGAATCGACCATTAAAAATTTAGAAGGTTAACATTGGGACAAATGAGCAACCGAAGTTCGCAAATGTTGGGGACTACTGGGATGAAGAAACCATGGCAAAGATAACGGAGCTATTGCATTAATTCCAAGATTTGTTTACTACAAAGTTTTATAATATGAAGGGGATATTGGGAGATCTAGGGGAGATGAATATCCCATTAAAACCAGATGCAAATCCAGTGAGGCAGTGGTAGTATCGCTTGAATCCACGCTACAAGGAGAGGGTCAAAACGAAGATTGAAAGAATGTTGGATGCTGGAATAATAGAACCCCTTGAGGAATCAGAATGGATCAGTCCTATAGTAGTATAAGACAAGAAGACAATTGAGGTTCGGATTTGTGTCGACCACATAAAACTGAATGACACTTGTCTGCATGATCCATTTTCGACACTATTCATAGATGAGGTACTAGAAGGAGTGGGCAGTTAGAAAATCTACTCGTTCACTAATGGTTTTTATGGATATCATCAAATCAATATTGCGAAGGAGGATCAGCATAAAACGACATTTGTTACTGAATGGGGATGTTTTCAGTACACAATAATTCCATTTGGACTGAAGAATGCGCCTGCGATATTCTCCAAGATTGTTGTCGTTGGATTTGAGGATTTTATTCAAAAATTTATGGCGATCTACATGGATGTCTGGATGATTTATGGATTGATCAAGGACCATCTAGAAAACCTACGACTGATGTTGGAGTGATGTCGACAGCATCAGATTATACTGAACTCAAAGAAGTACATCTTTTGTGCAACTTTTGGGATGTTGTTGGGACATAATGTTTGTAAGGCAGGATTGTTGGTTGACCCAACTAAGATTGCGCTAATTTGATCCTACCACCACCTACTAATGTGAAGCAACTCAGAGAAATGTTAGGCCATAAAGGATATTACCACAAGTTCATCATAGTTTATGCTGTGATCACAACCCCTATGGAGAAGTTTCTAAAGAAGGATGTGGTATTTGTATGGATTCAGGAGTGTTAGGGAAGTTTTGATGCATTAAAGGAAAAGATGGCTTCCGCACCAATATTGGTTTTTCCTGATTGGACCAAGGAGTTCCATGTTGATGTTGATGTTGATGCATCGTTAATTTTGCTGGGAGTGGTGCTGGCACAGCCAAGAGCATTAGAGGAAATTTGGGGTCTAAAATGGGCCTTATAAGAAAATGTGCCAACAAGAATTTCTTGTGAGTTGGAATTCAAGAACCAATAGAATTCCAATAAAATGAGTCAACCGCAATGGTTGAATTCACATATTTGTCATAAAAAAACTACTTTTTTTGTTCATATTTTTGACATATCTCCCTGTTTTTTTACTCAAAGTTTGATCGGGAGAGCTCATTGGATGTATAATTTGACTCCACATACAACGAGTAGCCACAATGCATACTTTTGACGGACCCCGGCACCCCAAAAACAAAAAATACCTGAAAATTCATGATGATGACATCATCATCATGATTTTTCAGGTATTTATTGTTTTTGGTGTAGCAGGGTCCCTCAAAAGTATGCATTGTGGGTACTCATTGGATGCAGAATCAAATTCCACATCCAACAAGCTCTCCTGATCGAAATTTGAGTAAAAACACAAGGAGATATGTCGAAAATACGAACACAAAAAGTAGTTTTTTTTTTCTCCAAAATTAATAAATATTATTTTATTATTTTAACTATTATTTTATTATTTTCCTTAGGAGGCCCATTTTGGACCTCAAAATTCCTCTAATGAAGGAGATATTAATCACCCAATTGATTTATCTAGTCAGAAGCTGTCGTTTACAGAGAATAATTATACTACAACAGAGCGGGAAGGTTTAGAAATGGTATATCCGCTACAAAAGTTTTGACATTACCTATTCGGAGGTCATTTTAAGATGTTCACGGACCACTCTACTCTGAAATATTTGGTGAATAAGCCTATGTTGGGGGGGAAGATATGTCATTGGCTACTTCTCTTTCAAGACTTTGATTTTGAGATAATTGTGAAGTTGGGTCGCTTGAATGCAGGCCCAGATCACTTATCGAGAATTGAGACAGGTGAAGAACCAACAAACATTGAAGATGGGTTTCCATATGTGCAACTATTCAAATTCAAGATGGTTGATGACTTCTATGAGAAAATAGTTCAGTTTTTGGTGACAAGAAAAACACTAGAAGAGCTCACTACAAGTTAGAAGAATCAGTTGGTTGTTCGAGCTGTAAATTTCCAGTTGATTACTGAACAATTCTATAAGCTAGGACCGGATGAGATCTTACAACAATGTGTCCTACTGCATGAATAGGGGCAGGTAAGGGAAGAAGCACATGTGGGAGTTGCAGGTGGACACTACGGAGGTCGTGCTACTTCTAGAAAGGTGCTCCACATAGGGAATTGGTGGTCGACTCTCCATGGTGATGCAACAGACTATGCACAGACTTGCGACGTCTGTTAAAGGAATAGAAAATCGTTAAGGAGGGATGAGATGCCATTAGTACCTCAAGTGACACTACATCCATTTGAAAAATGGGCAATGGACTTTGTGGGACCAATCAACCCACCTGGAAATAAGACTAGTGCATGGTATATTATTACAGCAACAGATTATCTGACAAGGTGGGTGGAGGTTGCACCAGTGGTAGATTGCACCACTGTGACAACAACAAGGTTCCTATTTGATAATGTTGTTACTTAGTTTGGGTGTCCCAAGACACTGATGAGAAATCAAGGGAGTCACTTCATCAATCACACAATCAACACATTGACATAGGAGCTTCATATACAACCTAAGAAGAGTACCCTGTATCATCCACAAGCAAATGGGACAGTTGAGGCATTCAACAAGGTGTTGGATCATGCACTCACAAAGGTATGTAACATACATCAGGATGACTAGGATTTTAACATTCCAGCTGTCTTATGGGAATATCACACCACTTGCAAAAGATTGATAGGGAAGACACCATTTAAGTTGGTATATGGGGAAGAGGCCGTCATGCTAATGGACTACATTGTTCCGAGTTTGCGCATAGCAGAAATGGAATGCATGGATGATGAATAAGCATTAGAATAATGCCTAGCCTAGTTGGTGCAACTCAAGGAGGATCGCTTTGTCACCAATTTTCACTAGTACGTCGAGAAGGATCGCTAAAAAGCTTGGCATGACCACCATATCAAGAAAAAACATTTTCAGCAAGGACACCTGGTTTTGATGTATGATAACAAGTTCGACAAACATCCAGGTAAGTTATAGAAGCATTGGCTTATCCCGTATGTCATCAATTCCATTAATACAGGAGGCACAGTACAGCTGCAACAACTAGATGGTGCGATGTTTCCTAAGTTGGTGAATGGCATCAGGTTGAAGCCCTACAAAATGGACCTGGAGCTATGCAATGCTTGAAGCACTACGCATGCTATAAAAAATAAAAAAAAATTGCATAGGATGGTAGTTAGGAGGATGGCATGCCAGCAGGGAGTGGTCGCGCAAGTAGAGGAGTCAGTATTGTGGTTGGGGAGTCATGCCGCGATGGCTACAGGGCCATGATAGAGTCAAATTAGCAATAAATACAATAGTTAAATCAATTATCCGACGGTACTTTTGGATTATTCGCACATTAATGATGAATTCGACTCTTAGATTGGCAGGAGTGGCAGTGGATTCAGGTGATTAATGCATGATTTAGTTGAAATGATTAAAGATATCATAATTATTTGGTCATAATGGTTGAGTGATCGACTCGATGCTATAAGAAGCAACAGAATGAGATCGAAATTCACAATTGTGAAAGGTTGAGTTGTCGACTAAGTTGTAGAGTTATTGCAGTGAGTTGATTTGTGTCATGTAGAGGGGTTGTGGAGCAACATAAGGTTGATATACCCATTGAGAACCTCTGGGAACTTGTGTGGAATGTTGAGTGAGTTGATCATAGTAAAGAGTTGAACCGAGAGAGATTCACCAATTATCGGGGTGCCCATCGAGGAAGAGGTCACAAGCTTTCCGGTGGGTTCATCTTCCGTTCCAAAGAAGGAGAGGGGGGCGCATCGACCCAAATCCCCAGTTCAGAAGAAGCGGAAAAATCAAAATTCTATGCAAGCACAAGAGAAGGTGGCTTCTCAAATGGGACCATCAACATCTGGGGCCGAGGACTCCACAGCCCGAAAAGGGGTGTCCACAAAGGATATCCCTGGCTATGTGCCTCCATGTAGACCCGATGCGAAGCCAAGAGTCCCTACAAAGAATTAGTGGTACTCGATCAAGATGCTGATGATACCATAGGGCATGGTATGCAGCATGAACATCATGCCCTTGATCATGCGGAAGAGATATCAATATAATGGTATTCTCGCCTCAATGGAAATATTTGCATTTCCATATATACCCACAACAGGGGCAGGCGACAGCTCCATAGAGTGCATTCCAAATGACTAGGCATGGGGGTTGGAGAGATCAGGGATATTAGGCCTCATCAACATGCCACATTTTGTGCAATTGACAGAATCCAATGCATGCTCAAAGCAGCTCTTGGTGTGCTTCCATGGGGGTTTTTTATGGCTGAATCAGTCGGTCGCAGTCACTGTCACACTCATTTCAGGGATCACAGGCCTGCCCAAGGACGAGCCAAACCCCTCACAGTATTTTTAGCAAAAATACAATGAAAAGAATCTAGTGGTAAATATGAAGAGATGGTACAACATACAACGCGATGGGCGGGCATATGTTATTGACAGCATAAATAACCAGTCTGTCTGCATCAACACACACATTTTGGCCAGCAATATAGTTAGGAAAAAATGACCCAACCAGTGCACTTCGGGGGTCATCGCATGTGCATAGAAGTGCACACAGGGGGTGAAAATGAACTGGTCTTTATTTTTAATGAACTAGTTGACGGATGATGCGCTAGTAGTCCAGGTGGGGTAGCTCCCATTCACTTATAGCTGACTGCTTCTTTCAATTGCACTTGTTGCTTGGATGGATCCTGAATATTATCAGGGTATGGATCTCGAAGCTACCAAGGTTGTAAGGGAGAAGGATACCAAAACTGCTGGTATGTGAAGGAAACGGAGTGGCTCAAGGACTGTACAATTCAATTCTGGATATATTGGGAGGCACTGCAGGCTGCATCTATGAAGGTTCCGCAACTATCAGAGGAGCCAGTGAAAAAATTCCAACGCATTGTCTAGTTTGCGATTAGGCCACATGCCATTCATGTATAGGAATGAAGAGACCCAGATAAGCAGTGGTTGTCGACAACATACAAGATTTATGACATCGAATTGGAGGCCATTATTGATGACTAGCCTGTGGACCGACGCGAACCTGTTAGCATCGAGGAAGTATTAACGGGTCCACCAACTGATGCATCAGTGGATCCTCTACCAGACCCATCGAGTGACAACGAATTAGATGAAGCATTGGCATAGACCTCAACTAATTCAAAAGCAGAGCGAATATTCGAGGATTCCTGCATGAAGAAGTGACAAGGTCGGGGTGCGACAAGTAGCATAGCACCAGTGACTGAAGAACAATTGACCCGCATAATTGTGGCCATTACAACAACAAATGATGTTGCAGGAGAGCAGATGAAGAAGCAAATGACCGATGGATTTGGTGAGGTAAAAACTCACCTTGATTCATTAATTGATGCAATATTAAACAGGGTACCGAAAGCAACCACTTTGTAGAAGGTTGGTTCGATCAACACTGGGAAGCGGATTAGGAATGTTCAAATTCCACCACATGCGATTGAGACCAATCGTGAGAACGTCAATTCCTGAATTCAATAGTTTCAGGATATTTCACTAGACATCAATGAACTATCAATCCAGACATTGGTGCAGTTGTAGAGGGTTTTCAATCAGGAGTTAGCAGATAGGGAGCACATAATTGGTGACCACCTTTTGAGGTAGAAGGAGAACGAGGATAAAGCATGAAAGGATATTGAGATACTGAAAGAGGAGTGAGATTGACCGATAGAGTAGAAAGAAAAGGAAATTGAGGTGCCTAAAAAGGCGCAATATTGGTTAACGATGGAGAAAGCACAGCTTTGGGACAACAGGGTGTGCTTAGAGAAAGTGGTTTATATTGCATGTCAGCAAGTCCCTGAGATTGTTGATGATTTGGATGTAGAGGTAAAAGCAATGAAGCTTTCCATAGTAATTATCTAGTACCAGCATGATATTGATGACCTACATCTGCTGGTGAACCCTAAAACACCACCGAAGCAAGTTCCGGAAAGGAAAAGCACCATTGAGGACTTCACAATGTAGCTAGACGAATTAGAACAAGAAGGAAAGCGAGTCACTGACGTGACTACATAATTTTGGGGCAGTGTAGTCCAAGATGCGCAGTTAGAGCAACTTACCACGGAGTTACAGGAGCCCGAGGGGCAGTTGGAAACACTGAGGACATCGCTTAAATCAATGCCCCCAGTTGTATATATCACAAAAGAAGCGGAGCTGAAGGACTTACAACTGCACGTTGCAAAGGCTAGGGAGTGTCAACAGAGGCGCACAACACAGTTGGATGAATTCCAAGACATTGGAACGTAGATTTTCGTAAAGGAAGTTTCAGTGCTATAGGAAGTTCAGGTGGGCCAGAGAGATGTCAGTGCAAAGATTGTCAAGCAACCATTGGAGCATGAAATGACAGAAAGTCAAGAAATTACTGAGAAGATCAAGGAGCAGGTAAAATATTTTTCCCAACAATATGAGGAATTTAGGGTGAAGATCAATAGTTACACCATTTCCAGCTAACGTGGCTCGAGGGCAAGCCACAAGATTGTGTTGGGGGCCTATTGGCAGGAAGTTTTGAGGATAGTAAGTTGCACAACATCGCGAAATGTTGTGCAAAGTCAAATATGCTGCGCAATATGGAAGATGGAGCGCAAGGTGACTCAACTATATTTTATGTACTTTGGTCATATTTTGTATATTTGGACCGTATTATGTGGATTGTGGTCATAAGTTTTGTAGATTTTGGTCCAAGTAGTTAGGAAGTTGACTTAAGTGGACCACCAATGTAAAGGCGCAAGCCTCTAAATAGATTTAGAATTGTAAGTGTTAATTCTTCTTAGCTTTTGAATGATGACTTGGATTTATCTGTATTTGTTGGATATATTTGGATCTGTTGATAATCTGGAGATAAATTGAAGAATTGTTTTTGGGAACTTGTATTTTGCTGTGAAGTTCAATATGATATGACAAAGATTGGACAGAAATACTGCATATTTTTTCCTCTTCCAGTTTTCCTATTTTTCGCGATCTAGATATGAATGAATATTGTATCTAGGATGTGTATCTATGAATGTTGAAATCCATTTATGTTTTAAATGATGATATCTTGATAGATTTGTTTATGCTTCAATGTCTCTACTGCGATCTAAGTACTTTAATTAGATCTACTAAATATGGTTATGTTAATATATAACCTGAATGTTTAGATATGTTAAGTAATGCTGCATTGGGTTGACAGTAGATGCGCAGTCCTCCTTCATAATGTGGAAACTTGGTCTCGACAGTTCTCCCTCGAATATCTTGGGTGAGACTTCATCTACTCTGCAAGTGTTGTTGGATGGGGTAAAACATGTCTGGGCTGATGCTAAGGGGGATCTCGGTGGTTTAGGTTGTCTATAGAGAGTGAACCCCTTTTGATGAGTCCATGTCAACACTATTATAAAGGATAAACCCAAAGGTTCAGGTATCCTAGTTTCATCCACCTCATTGATGAGTTCCCTGGACCACTTGAAAGGAGTCAGTAGTGCCTTTTGGGTTGGTTGTGTCTCATGTGCTCTACTTCACCAACATTATTGCACCGTTGAGATTTGTACATGGTATTGGTTCCTTCCTTATTTGGTTGAATACCCCCATTGTCACCTGACTCTAGCACATTGGTGAGTCTACTATGGGACCCATACAATTTCATGTCCTTTGTGATTTTTGGGATGCGTTGGAAATAGTGTTCAGAAGCCCCCCATTGTCATGCTTATGTATCTCTACAATAATTGATGCCACTTATTTTACCACAGAGATCCCGAATCTCAATAATTGAGTCCATATAGATATGTCAATCTCCAGATCCAACAGAGCATCAATTGTTATGATATTGCATTCCATGAGAATTCCATTATTCCTATGCATCAGTTCTTCAAATCAACATTTGTATTCAGTCTCCCATTGAGGCCACCATTATGTATCACCAGTTGTATATGTATTGATCGACTCCCATTATTTGAGCCTTGATCCCCATTTTTTTGAGACAATGTTACGAGCATGGGTATGCCCGCCTCATTCATATACATGTATGAGATTATATGTACCTCATCTATTTTTGAGAAGTAATGCAAACCAAAAGCCACTGTAGTTCGAATGAGGAAAATCCACTCCTTCATGGTCCTCTATAGTCTCTCCACTTTTGTCACCATTTCATGTGATCCTATGATGTTTTTCAACCATACGATGAGCTCCCATCCTCACACATCAGGGGGCAATCTGTTAACAACAAAAAATGATCACCTACCTCTCTATGGTCTAGACCATAGTCATACATGATATTCCCACCATTATTTCCTCCATTTTGACCTTCACAACTAAATTTTCACTAAATATGGTCCAAAAAATTATTATTCCTTCCCCATAAATAAAGGGAAGTTGAGAATTTATTGTGATTTATCCCCACTCTCTCCAAAAAGGACCAAAAAACCTAAAAATGAGAATTGGTAAGAAACCATAAATAAATACCATGGATAATAAAATACCATGGGTCAATTAACCTTGGAAAATCCTATAAATACATTGTGAAGGTCTCCTCACAAACATTCCTGAACTTTTTGGATATTCTAGAAACACATTTTTTTGCCTTTGTTCCCATATCTTTCCATATTATCTCCCATGGTGTACATTGAGCTAGATCCGTACCCATTTGGATCCATTCCCCATTTTAAAACCATTCGCAGGAGAGACTAGAGACCCAAACCGTGGAGATACGAGACCATTTCCTCGAACGGATACGGTGGCCCACATTACAGAAAAAAAGGTCTGAATTCTTTAATGTTTGTTAGTTAGTAGAATATATTTGAAAAAATATAAAAAATATTATTAGTGTTGTTCTTGTTTCTCGTTTCCATTTTTGAACTCTACCCTATGATCTGGATGATCTAGGGTTGGTGCTTTTGCACATAGTAGGGGAGAAATCCCCACTACACCATCAAATCGGGTTTCAAATCATCACTAATGTTGATGGGAAGAGATCAGACCGTGTTAGATGAAGGAGCCTCTTCCTATGTTAGGTATTCTCCCTATTGGAAATCCATCTCTCCTAAAATACACTACTCTCCTACCATGTTGAAATCATTTGATGGATGTGGGTTCCAACCACATGGCTTGTTACAATCTATAGCAATAGAGTTAGGAGGAAAGAGTTAGAGTTGACGCACCATTAGATTATAATTTACTACTTGATTTTACTTGTTTGTCACTATTTACCAGTTGAATTACTGTTGACATGATCTCAATTCTCAACCCGCAAACAATGTATATATTTTAGGGAAATATTCTCCTACTTATAAGAGTGTGGGGGTATGAATACTCAAATATGCATCATTGATGGGAGTCTTTTCAACACCTAATCCTCCACTACAAGTTGCTTCGGTGAACATTATTTCATCTACGGTCTTCCATTCCTCCAACCCCTCCGATCCTTGGGTTGTTCCAGGACCTATCGACAATGACTCGATTGGGGATCACATGCCCCTTATCCTAGCTGAGGTCACATATCATGCTATCCAATTAGTTTCTAGCCTACCCTACTCTAATGACCACTAGTTGGTGGCATCATAGACTTATTCTATGACGCCATGGTTACACCCATCTTCACCATCAATGGATTATATCCTTCAAACCTTTTTTTATGACGAATCAATTATGGATATCATGAGCTTAGATTAACTTCCAGGGAAACACCACCACCATCACTCATCTTTCTTCCCATCATTAGACATGGTAGAGAATGATATAAAGTCCATTGTCTCGCCATAAATCATCTCAAATCCTCAGTCTCACATTCTCATGCTCATACTTTGACTGAAGGAAATCTAGGGAACATTACACCAACCATTCCCATTGACATCTTGGTGAAACCTAGTGTCATGGAACCCATCCATATAGGCCAAAATTTCTCTCCCAAGGAAATCAAAGCATATACGACCTTGTTCAAATATTTTCACGACATTTTTGCATGGAGTTATGAAGAAATGGCAGGTATTGACCCCTCTATTGTCATCTATGAAATCAAAACATACCCTAGGGAAAACATTGTCTAACATAAACTCTGTCATGTGCACCCTAGAAAGGAAAAAGTATAGAATATTTATAAAGTTGGGTTCATTTACCCTGTCCCTTTGATTGACTGGGTTTCCAATATAGTTCTTGTCATCAAGAAACAAGGGACTATTAGATTTTGTGTTGATTATATTTTGGTCCAAGTAGTTAGGAAGTTGACTTAAGTGGACCACCACTATAAAGTTGCAAGCCTATAAATAGATTTAGGATTGTAAGTGTTAAGTCTTCTTAGCTCCTAGATGACGACTTGGCTTTCTCTGGATTTGTTGGATATCTTTGGATTTGTTGATAATATGGAGATAAATTGAAGAACTATTTTTGGGAACTTGTATTTTGCTGTGAAGTTCAATATGATATGATAGAGATTGGACAGAAATACTGGGTCTTTTTGCCTCTTCCTCTTTGCCTATTTTTCTCAATCTAGATGTGAATGAATATTGGATATAGGATGTGTATCTATCAATGTTGTGATGCATTTCTATTTTAAATGATGATATCTTGATAGATCTGTTTACGCTTCAATGTATCTACTGCGATCTAAGTACTTTAATTAGATCTACTGAATATAGGTCTGTTAATATATAACTTGAATGTTTAGATCTGTTAAGTAATGATGCGTTGAGTTGACATTAGATGTGCAGTCTTCCATCATACTATGGAAAATTGGTTCCGACATTTATCCCTCAAACATCTCGAGTGAGACTTCATCTTCTCTACAGGTTCTCCTGGACAGGGTAAAACCTGTCTAGGCCGACGCTCAGGGAGATCATGGTGGTTTGGGGTGTCGACAAAGAGTGAACCCCTATCGATGGGTCTGTGTCAACAAATGTTTCCATTGTTGAGACCTTAGTGTGAAGGGAAGGAGGACATGTTGTGGCATCCAACGAGACTAAAAATTCAGGACTGGTTTAACCAAAAGGCAGGAGAATTCGCTGAGAAAGAAAACCAGAACCCTAGAGTAACAACACAGAAGTGGCTGGAGAGGAACCTATATTTTGACCTACACGAGTACTTTTTCTCTGAGTTTCTGATCATCTTGTATGAGTGGTTGGAATGGTTGACCTATCAGAAGCCAATTTTTCAAGGAGGTGAACCAACTAACTAGACTCCAGAACTGATCTAGTAGTTGTAGGAGGTAGAAAACAAAGCATCAAGGGCCATTGAAGTTTTTCTTGACAACATCTTGGAGGGATACATCATTGATTTCACAATCGACACAGTTATATCTTACAATGCCTCATAAATGGATTTCTTCAATAGACCAAGAGGTAGGTTTATGTTATCATTGCAATTGTCTATTAAGATGCTCATCTGCAAAAAAGGAATATTGAAGATGAACTCCATTGAGCAGAACCTTGGTGTGCGGAGGCTGCGGGTATCAGAAAGATGAGGGTTGGATGGAATGATACAAGGTAGATGGATGGAAGTTACTATGAGACTGTGAGGGAAGCCGAGGAAGGAAGTGGTCTTACAAGAGGTAGAGCAAGGTTTTGAAAAGAGAAGAGGAAGAGGACAGGGGAGAGTCCTACTGCGAATGAAACTCGAGAACACAAGATAAGACAACATGAGACAAAGAAACCATACTATGATGAAGGAGATGACAAACAACAATGTAACCACACCTCCATGCACTGCACCATACTTAGGAAAAAACATGAGTTCAACACCAACTTGTCTGACGTGTCAAAAACACTCTAATAGTAGCGGATCAACGGCTGTAAGAAGAAGGCCCAGGATGGCAAGAGATGATGTGAAGTTACATATATTTCATGGGAATGAGATCGATGATCCTGAACAATACCGGTTTCTGTGTGAAGAAGTGTGGGATATAAAGAAATCTAAGGATGACAATGTTAGGAAGGGCCAAATGACGACAACCTTTCGAGGTCACGCACTGGATTGATTCTTGAATTTTGTACAAGTTCCTACTGGGACTCTAGAGAAGACTCTATATGAAATTAGAAAATGATTGATTGAAGAATTTAGAAAATCAAAATATCAGGTGCAATATATCACAGAGTTGAAGGAGATTAAGAAATATCCAAATGAGACTATTTGGGATTTTTATCAGTGATTCAAGACGTTGATGGAAAGAGTCAACTTTGAGATGAGTGATGTTCAGCATAAGGAATGGTTCATCATGACTTTAGTACCGCATATCAGAATGATTTTGATGCAGAAAAATATTGTGACACAAAGTGAGGCTCTGGATATTGTGATGAAGTTGGAAGCTTCACATGTTTGTGAAAATGCAGTCGGTATGAACCAGATTCAGACACAAATGGTGAATATGAAACTTCAGTTGCAAGATATCAAGAAGGGAAAAGAGAATTGTGGGGAAGTTTGGTGTACTCGATGTCACGCAGAGGGGCATCATAAGGATCAATGCCTAGATTTTCAAAACTATTTTCTTATAGGAGCTACAAACCCATTAAGTTATGGAGGTATTCCATGGTGCTGCATCTCCTGAGTTTATGTACATCGACATGAAGAATGTGGGTATATGTAGAAGATGGTCACGACGTCAACAAATTTGTATTGTAAATTTTGTCGATTTGTTGGGCATGAAGATAAGTACTATCGAGAATATCATCTACTCCAAGAGAGGATGATGGATGTAATGTACTACGTAAAGGGAGAAGAGCACCGTCTGGTTCAGCCGCAGCAGCAGCCACAGGTGGTACAACAACCACCACAACCATAGTTTGTACCATAGGTGCAACCACATCCATAGTTTGTTCCATAGCCATAGTTTTATCTGACACCCGCACAGTATAAACACATGTAGATGGATCTACATCAGCTACAGTACATTCAACCACAATATGCAAAATTATAGCAAAATCCCCTGCAGCAACAACAACAATTCAATCTACCATAGTACCAGCAGCAAGGAGGATTCAACGGAGGATTCCAAGGAGGACGAGGTGGAGGTTTTGGTTGAGGAGGAGGACAAGGTCACAGACTGGTGCAATGTTATGATTGCCGACTACTGGGACATTATCAAAGAGATTTCCCAAGTTTCCAAGCATAGTGTACTTATTGTATTGTTGTTTACCACGCTATTGAGAACTGTCCGCAGCTAACCACGAAGTGGGAAGCAGGGAACATTCCACAGTTGTAGAACCAAAACCAGAACCGGATTTAGAATCATAAACAACTTGCAAATCAGAATGCGAACCAACCAGTGAATACGCCACTGAACCAGAACCAAGGGCCGATAGTTGTGATGATCTCAGCAGAAACAAGAACGCAAGACACTAATGTTGCTGTCATTACCCATGGAGGTGCGACAACAGGGGATGATATCTCATTTCCACAAATTCAACTAGCTAGAAAGAAGAAAGTGCAGTTTAATGTTGATGCAGAGAGAGACACATTCTTTGAAGGACGTGATGCGATCAGAAGAGATCTGAGTAAGTTTCCTATTTACGATATGCCAAGTGCTTTTGATTCGGGTAGCAAGACCATCGAGACAACATGGTACCTTGCAAAAATTCTTTGAGAGCTATCTATCGATGGAAAAAGACCCTAATGCACTTTCTGAATTGTGAATATTTTGTATCAACTGGAGAAGGGATGGAAGGAGTCTACAGTGAATTCCCTGCATCAGAGGAAAACCAAGAAAGAGATGAGAATGAAAATTTAGATTGGGGATTATGAGGTAGATTTAGTCATTCTGGATCTAGGATCGGATTTCAACATTCTGACGAAGCAAACATAGCAGAAGATGGGGATCCCATAGTTGGTTTGGTCCTCTATACAACTGCGACTAGCTAACCAAGCTAGATTAATACCGATTGGGTGAGTTCTATGCCTCATAGTGGAAGTTGAAGGGGTGAATACTTACGTTTATTTTGATGTTATTGAAGTTGTTGATGGTGGAGGCTCATTTCCTGCACTGCTGGGGATTGGATGGGCCAATGATAGTTTGGTAGTGATTAATTTCAAGATGCATGTGATGACATTTTAAAATCATGATATTAGAGTCATCGCTCCAATGGACCCAACTAAAGGACGAAGATATGTTGAATCGGTTAAGGAAGAAACTCTAAGAGGATGGGATTATGCATATAACATCCCAGAGGACTACATTCATCTGAGTGTTGATGGTGATTTTAGTTGGCACAAATCTATATCTGTGTCTTCGGACTCTGATGATGCTTTGGAGAACTGGCATAATTGGATGCATGAGGTATCGCTTCGGAATTGTTTCTTGATTACTCATTCGTTGTGCTGTGTTGCAATAGAAACCATTGAATTTCCAATATATGAAGGACTGCCGAAGTTGTATAAGTTTCTCGTAGAATTTGAGGATAAGTTGTTAGATCCGCAGTGATTGTTGTCATTGGATGAATCATTGAAGGCTACCCCAGCATGTTGATGGGAGACACTTAAGAATTCAATCAACGGTTGGTCACAGTGTCGTAGGTTGATGATAGTTCACTTTGGTGAAGACGAAAAGTACCATGCTGAGAGGTGCAATGGGAGAAATGATCTTGGCGATCATCTGATCGTGTGTCAGACCATGTGGGCCCCCTGACCAAAGTATGAGTGGGTCCATGGTTTTTTCCACACGTTGGATGAGATTCCACGTTCATGGTATGTATCAGATAAGTTACGCAGAGAGATCACTACCTGGGAAGAGTTGACGATTTTCTTCAATCACACCTTCAGTTTCGCAGATACCAATCCAGCTATTCATAGTGCAATGCAACACATCCACGACATTGTTCTGAAGGTAGTTCTAGTTACATATCCAGTGGATCCACATGAAACATGTCCAATGCAGTCGATGATGGAGTGCTACAATGTAACAAGAGGAACAGATGATGGTGATGATCCCCAGAACATCAATATTCTAGAGAAAAAAGGTATTCAGGATGTCACAACACCTGACATACCAATAGATCCAATGAATTGACCATTAAAAATTTAGAAGGTTAACATTGGGACAAAGGAGCAACCGAAGTTCGCAAATGTTGGGGACTACTGGGATGAAGAAACCATGGAAAAGATAACAGATCTATTGCATTAATTCAAATATTTGTTTACTACAAAGTTTTATAAGATTAAGGGGATATTGGGAGATCTAGGGGAGATGAATATCCCATTAAAACCAGATGCAAATCCAGTGAGTCAGTGGTAGTATCGCTTGAATCCACGCTACAAAGAGAGGGTCAAAACGAAGATTGAAAGAATGTTGGATGCTGGAATAATAGAACCCCTTGAGGAATCAGAATGGATCAGTCCTATAGTAGTATAAGACAAGAAGACAAGTGAGGTTCGGATTTGTGTCGAACACATAAAACTGAATGACGCTTGTAAGCATGATCCATTTTCGACACTATTCATAGATGAGGTACTAGAAGGAGTGGGCAGTTAGAAAATCTACTCATTCACTAATGGTTTTTCTGGATATCATCAAATCAAGATTGTGAAGGAGGATCGGCATAAAATGACATTTGTTACTGAATGGGGATGTTTTCAGTACACAATAATTCCATTTGGATTGAAGAATGCGCCTGCGATATTCTCCAAGATTGTTGTCGTTGGATTCGAGGAATTTATTCAAAAATTTATGGCTATCTACATGGATGTCTGGATGATTTATGGATTGATCAAGGACCATCTAGAAAACCTACGACTGATGTTGGAGTGATGTCGACAGCATCAGATTATACTGAACTCAAAGAAGTACATCTTTTGTGAAAATTTTGGGATGTTGTTGGGACATAATGTTTGTAAGGCAGGAATGTTGGTTGACCCAACTAAGATTGCGCTAATTTGAGCCTACCACCACCTACTAATGTGAAGCAACTCAGAGAAATGTTAGGCCATAAAGGATATTACCACAAGTTCATCATAGTTTATGCTGTGATCACAACCCCTATGGAGAAGTTTCTAAAGAAGGATGTGGTATTTGTATGGATTCAGGAGTGTTAGGGAAGTTTTGATGCATTAAAGGAAAAGATGGCTTTTGCACCAATACTGGTTTTTCCTGATTGGACCAAGGAGTTCCATGTTGATGTTGATGTTGATGCATCGTTAATTGTGCTGGGAGTGGTGCTGGCACAGCCAAGAGCATTAGAGGAAATTTGGGGTCTAAAACGGGCCTTGTAAGAAAACGTGCCAACAATAATTTTTTGTGAGTTGAAATTCAAGAACCAATAGAATTCCAATAAAATGAGTCAACCGTAATGGTTGAATTCACATATTTGTCATAAAAAAACTACTTTTTTTGTTCATATTTTCGACATATCTCCCTATTTTTTTACTCAAAGTTTGATCAGGAGAGCTCATTGGATGTAGAATTTGACTCCACATACAACGAGTAGCCACAATGCATACTTTTGACGGACCCCGGTACCCCAAAAACAAAAAATACCTAAAAAATCATGATGATGACATCATCATCATGATTTTTCAGGTATTTCTTGTTTTTGGGGTAGCAGGGTCCCTCAAAAGTATGCATTGTGGGTACTCGTTGGATGCAGAATCAAATTCCACATCCAACAAGCTCTCGTGATCGAAATTTGAGTAAAAACACAGGGAGATATGTCAAAAATGCGAACACAAAAAGTAGTTCTTTTATTTTTTTCTCCAAAATTAATAAATATTATTTTATTATTTTAACTATTATTTTATTATTTTCCTTAGGAGGCCCATTTTGGACCTCAAAATTCCTCTAATGAAGGAGATATTAATCACCCGATTGATTTATCTAGTCAGAAGCTGTCGTTTGCAGAGAATAATTATACTACAACAGAGCGGGAAGGTTTAGAAATGGTATATGCGCTACAGAAGTTTTGACATTACCTATTGGGAGGTCATTTTAAGATGTTCACGGACCACTCTAATCTGAAATATTTGGTGAATAAGCCTATGTTGGGGGGGGAGATATGTCATTGGCTACTTCTCTTTCAAGAGTTTGATTTTGAGATAATTGTGAAGTTGGGTCGCTTGAATGCAGGCCCAGATCACTTATCGAGAATTGAGACAGGTGAAGAACCAACAGACATTGAAGATGGGTTTCCATATGTGCAACTATTCAAATTCAAGATGGTTGATGACTTCTATGAGCAAATAGTTCAGTTTTTGGTGACAAGAAAAACACTAGAAGAGCTCACTACAACTTAGAAGAAGCAGTTGGTTGTTCGAGCTGCAGATTTCCAGTTGATTACTGAACAATTATATAAGCTAGGACTGGATGAGATATTACAACAATGTGTCCTACTGCATGAATAGGGGAAGGTAAGGGAAGAAGCACATGCGGGAGTTGCAGGTGGACACTATGGAGGTCGTGCTACTTCTAGAAAGTTGCTCCGCGTAGGGAATTGGTGGTCGACTCTCCATGGTGATGCAACAGACTATGCACAGACTTGCGATGTCTGTTAAAGGACTAGAAAATCATTAAGGAGGGATGAGATGCCATTAGTACCTCAGGTGACACTGCATCCATTTGAAAAATGGGCAGTGGACTTTGTGGGACCAATCAACCCACCTGGAAATAAGACTGGTGCATGGTATATTATTACAGCAACAGATTATCTGACAAGGTGGGTGGAGGTTGCACTAGTGGTAGATTGCACCACTGTGACAACAACAAGGTTCCTATTTGATAACGTTGTTACTCAGTTTGGGTGTCCCAAGACACTGATGAGAAATCAAGGGAGTCACTTCATCAATCACACAATCAACACATTGACATAGGAGCTTCATATACAACCTAAGAAGAGTACCCTGTATCATCCACAAGCAAATGGGACAGTTGAGGCATTCAACAAGGTGTTGGATCATGCACTCCCAAAGGTATGTAACATACATCATGATGACTAGGATTTTAACATTCCAGCAGTCTTATGGGAATATCACACCACTAGCAAAAGATTGACAGGGAAGACACCATTTAAGTTGGTGTATGGGGAAGAGGTCATCATGCTAATGGAATACATTGTTCCGAGTTTGCGCATAGCAGAAATGGAATGCATGGATGATGAATAAGCATTATAATAATGCCTAGCCCAGTTGGTGCAGCTCAAGGATAGAGTCAAATTAGCAATAAATACAATAGTTAAATCAATTATCCGACGGTACTTTTGGATTATTTGCACATTAATGATTAATTTGACTCTTAGATTGGCAGGAGTGGCAGTGTATTCAGGTGATTAATGCATTATTTAGTTGAAATGATTAAAGATATCATCATTATTTGGTCATAATGGTTGAGTGATCGACTCGATGCTATAAGAAGCAACAGAATGAGATCTAAATTCACCATTGTGAAAGGTTGAGTTGTCGACTAAGTTGTAGAGTTATTGCAGTGAGTTGATTTGTGTCATGTAGAGGGGTTTTGGAGCAGCATAAGGTTGATATTCCCATTGAGAACCTATGGGAACTTGTGTGGAATGTTGAGTGAGTTGATCATAGTAAAAATTTGAAGCGAGAGAGATTCACCAATTATCAGGGTGCCCATCGAGGAAGAGGTCGCAAGCTTTCCGGTGGGTTCATCTTCCATTCCAAAGAAGGAGAGGGGGGCGCATCGACCCAAATCCCCAGTTCAGAAGAAGCGGAAAAATCAAAATTCTATGAAATCACAAGAGAAGGTGGCTTCTCAAATGGGACCATCAACATTTGGGGCCGAGGACTCCACAGCCCGGAAAGGGGTGTCCACAGAGGATATCCCTGGCTATGTGCCTCCATGTAGACCCGATGCGAAGCCAAGAGTCCCTGCAAAGAATTAGTGGTACTCGATCAAGATGGCGATGATACCATAGGGCATGGTATGCACCGCGAACATCATACCCTTGATCATGTAGATGAGATATCAAGATAATGATATTCTCGCCTCAATGGAAATCTTTGCAGTTCCATATATACCCACAACAGGGGCAGGCGACAGCCCCATAGAGTGCATTCCAAATGACTAGGCACGGGGGTTGGAGAGATCAGGGCTATTAGGCCTCATCAACATGCCACATTTTGGGCAGTTGACAGAATCCAATGCATGCTCAAAGAAGCTCTTGGTGTGCTTCCATGGGGGTTTTTTATGGCTGAATCGGTCGGTCGCAGTTACTGTCGCACTCATTTCAGGGATCACAGGGCTTCCCAAGGACGGGCCAGACCCCTCACAGTATTTTTAGCAAAAAGAAAATGAAAAGAATCTAGTGGTAAAGATGAGGAGATGGTACAACATACAACACAATGGGCGGGCATATGTTGTTGACAGCATAAATAACCAAGCTATCTGCATCAGCACACGCATTTTGGCCAGCAATATAGTTAGGAAAAAATGACCCAACTGATGCACTTCGGGGGTCATTGCATGTGCATAGTAGTGCACACAGGGGGTGAAAATGAACTGGTCTTTATTTTTAATGAACTAGTTGACGGATGATGCTCTAGCAGTCCAGGTGGGGTAGCACCCATTCACTTATAGCTGACTGCTTCTTTCAATTGCACTTGTTGCTTGGATGGATCCTCAACATTATTAGGGTATGGATGTCGAAGATACCAAGTTTGTAAGGGAGAAGGCTACCAAAACTGCTGGTATGTGAAGGAAACTGAGCGGCTCAAGGACTGCACAATTCAATTCTGGATATATTGGGAGGCACTGCAGGCTGCATCTATGAAGGTTCCGCAACTATCAGAGGAGCCAGTGACAAAATTCCAACGCATTGTCTAGTTTGCGATTAGGCCACATGCCATTCATGTACAGGAAAGAAGAGACCCAGATAAGCAGTGGTTGTCGACAACATACAATATTTCTGACGTCGAATTGGAGGCCATTATTGATGACTAGCCTGTGGACCGACGCGAACTTGTTAGCATCGAGGAAGTATTAATGGGTCCACCAACTGATGCATCAGTGGATCCTCTACCAGACCCATCGAGTGACAACGACTTAGATGAAGCATTGACACAGACCTCAACTAATTCAAAATCGGAGCGAATATTCGAGGATTCCCGCATGAAGAAGTGACAAGGTCGGGGTGCGACAAGTAGCATAGCACCAGTGACTGAAGAACAATTGACCTGCATCATTGTGGCCATTACAAAAGCAAATGATGTTGCAGGAGATCAGATGAAGAAGAAAATGACCGATGGATTTGGTGAGGTAAAAACTCACCTTGATTCATTAATTGATGCAATATTAAACAGGGTACCGAAAGCAACCACTTTGTAGAAGGTTGGTTCGATCAACACTGGGAAGCAGATTAGGAATGTTCAAATTCCACCACATGCGATTGAGACCAATAGTGAGAACATCAATGCCTCACTTCAATAGTTTTAGGATATTTCACTAGACATCAATGAACTATCAATCTAGACATTGGTGCAGTTGTAGAGGGTTTTCAATCAGGAGTTAGCAGATAGGGAGCACATAATTGGTGACCACCTTTTGAGGTAGAAGGAGAAAGAGGCTAAATCATGAAAGGATATTGAGATACTGAAAGAGGAGTGAGATTGACCAATAGAGGAGAAAGAAAAGGAAATCGAGGTGCTTAAAAAGGAGCAATATCGGTTAACGATGGAGAAAGTGCAGCTTTGGGACAACAGGGTGTGCTTAGAGAAAGCGGTTTATATTGCATGTCAGCAAGTCCCCGAGATTGTTGATTATTTGGATGTAGAGGTAAAAGCAATGAAGCTTTCCATAGTAATTATCCAGTACCAGCATGATATTGATGACCTACATCTGCTGCTGAACCCTAAAACACCACCGAAGCAAGTTGTTAAAAGGAAAAGCACCATTGAGGACTTTGCAACGTAGCTAGACGAATTGGAACAAGAAGGAAAGCAAGTCACTGACGTGACTACACAATTTTGGGGCAGTGTAGTCCAAGATGCGTAGTTAGAGCACTTTACCATGGAGTTGCAGGAGCCCGAGGGGCAGTTGGAAACACTGAGGACATTACTTAAAGCGATGCCCCCAGTTGTATATATCACGAAGGAAGCAGAGCTGAAGGGCTTACAACTGCACGTTGCAAAGGCCAGGGAGTGTCAATAGAGGCGCACAACACAGTTGGATGAATTCCAAGACGTTGGAACGTAGATTTCAGTAAAGGAAGTTTCAGTGCTACAGGAAGTTCAGGTGGGCCAGAGAGATGTCAGTGCAAAGATTGTCGAGCAACCATTGGAGCACGAAGTGACAAAAAGTCAAGAAACTATTGAGAAGATCAAGGAGAAGGTAAAATATTTTTCCCAACAATATGAGGAATTTAGGGTGAAGATCAACAGTTACACCATTTCCAGCTGACGTGGCTCGAGGGCAAGCCTCAAGATTGTGTTGGGGGCCTATTGGCAGGAAGTTTTGAGGATAGTAAGTTGCACAACATTGCGAAATGTTGTGCAAAGTCAAATATGCTGCGCAATATGGAAGATGGAGCGCAAGGTGACTCAACTATATTTTATGTACTTTGGTCATATTTTGTATATTTGGACTGTATTATGTGGATTGTGGTCATACGTTTTGTATATTTTGGTCCAAGTAGTTAGGAAGTTGACTTAAGTGGACCACCAATGTAAAGGCGCAAGCCTATAAATAGATTTAAGATTGTAAGTGTTAATTCTTCTTAGCTTTTGGATGACGACTTGGATTTATCTGTATTTGTTGGATATATTTGGATCTATTGATAATCTGGAGATAAATTGAAGAATTGTTTTTCGGAACTTGTATTTTGCTATGAAGTTAAATATGATATGACAAAGAATGGACAGAAATACTGCGTATTTTTTCCTCTTCCGGTTTTCCTATTTTCCGCTATCTAGATATGAATGAATATTGTATCTAGGATGTGTATCTATGAATGTTGAAATCCATTTATGTTTTAAATGATGATATCTTGATAGATTTGTTTATGCTTCAATGGCTCTACTGCGATCTAAGTACTTTAATTAGATCTACTAAATATGGTTATGTTAATATATAACCTGAATGTTTAGATATGTTAAGTAATGCTGCACTGGGTTGACAGTAGATGTGCAGTCCTCCTTCATAATGTGGAAACTTGGTCTCGACAGTTCTCCCTCGAATATCTCGGGTGAGACTTCATCTACTCTGCAAGTGTTGTTGGATGGGGTAAAACATGTCTGGGCTGATGCTAAGGGGAATCGCGGTGGTTTAGGTTGTCGATAGAGAGTGTACCCCTTTTGATGAGACCATGTCAACACTATTCTAAAGGATAAACCCAAAGGTTCAAGTATCCTAGTTTCATCCACTTCATTGATGAGTTCCTTGGACCACTTGAAAGGAGTTAGTAGTGCCTTTTGGGTTGGTTGTGTCTCATGTGCTCTACTTCACCAACATTATTGCACCATTGAGATTTGTACATGGTCATGGTTCCTTCATTATTTGGTTGAATACCCCCATTGTCACCTGAATGTAGCACATTGGTGAGTCTACTATGGGACCCATACAATTTCATGTCCTTTGTGATTTTCAGGATGCGTTCGATATAGTGTTCAGAAGCCCCCCATTGTCATGCTTTTGTATCTCTCCAATAATTGATGCCACTTATTTTACCACAGAGATCCCGAGTCTCAATCATTGAGTCCATATAGATATGTAAATCTCCAGATCCAACAGAGCATCAATTGTTATGATATTGCATTCCATGAGAATTCCATTGTTCCTATGCATCAGTTCTTCAAATCAACATTTGTATTCAGTCTCCCATTGAGGCCACCATTATGTATCACCAGTTGTATATGTATTGATCAACTCCCATTATTTGAGCCTTGATCCCCATTTTTTTGAGACATTGTTATGAGCATGGGTATGCCCGCCTCATTCATATACATGTATGAGATTATATGTACCTCATCCATTTTTGAGAAGTAATGCAAACCAAAATCCACTGTAGTTCGAATGAGGAAACTCCACTCCTTCGCGGTCCTCTATAGTGTCTCCACTGTTGTCACCATTTCATGTGAGCCTATGATGTTTATCAACCATACGATGAGCTCCCGCCCTCACACATCAGGGGGCAATCTGTTAACAACAAAAAATGATCACCTACCTCTCTATGGTCTAAACCATAGTCATACATGATATTCCCACCATTATTTCATCCATTTTGACCTTCACAACTAAATTTCCACTAAAAATGGTCCAAAACATTATTATTCCTTCCCCATAAATAAAGGGAAGTTGAGAATTTATTGTGATTTATCCCCACTCTCTCCAAAAAGGACCAAAAAACCTAAAAATGAGAATTGGTAAGAAACCATAAATAAATACCATGGATAATAAAAAACCATGGGTCAATTAACCTTGGAAAATCCTATAAATACATTGTGAAGGTCTCCTCACAAACATTCCTGAACTTTTTGGATATTCTAGAAACACATTTTTTTGCCTTTGTTCCCATATCTTTCCATATCATCTCCCATGGTGTACATTGAGCTAGATTCGTACCCATTTGGATCCATTCCCCATTTTAAAACCATTCGCAGGAGAGACTAGAGACCCAAACCGTGGAGAAGCGAGACCATTTCCTCGAATAGATACGGTGGCCCACATTACAGAAAAAAAGGTCTGAATTCTTTTATGTTTGTTAGTTAGTATAATATATTTGAAAAAATATAAAAAATATTATTATTGTTGTTCTTGTTTCCCGTTTCCATTTTTGAACTCTACCCTATGATCTGGATGATCTAGGGTTGGTGCTTTTGCACATAGTAGGGGAGAAATCCCCACTACACCATCAACTCAGGTTTCAAATCATCACTAATGTTGATGGGAAGAGATCAGACCGTGTTAGATGAAGGAGCCTCTTCCTATGTTAGGTATTCTCCCTATTGGAAATCCATCTCTCCTGAAATGAACTACTCTCCTGCCATGTTGAAATCATTTGATGGATGTGGGTTCCAACCACATGGCTTGTTACAGTCTATAGCAATAGAGTTAGGAGGAAAGAGTTAGAGTTGATGCACCATTAGATTATAATTTACTACTTGATTGTACTTGGTTGTCACTATTTACTAGTTGAATTACTGTTGACATGATCTCAATGCTCAACCCGCAAACAATGTATATATTTTAGGGAAATATTCTCCTACTTATAAGAGTGTGGGGGTATGAATACTCAAATATGCATCATTGATGGGAGTCTTTTCAACACCTAATCCTTCACTACAAGTTGCTTCGGTGAACATTATTTCATCTACGGTCTTCCATTCCTCCAACCCCTCCGATCCTTGGGTTGTTCCAGGACCTATCGACAATGACTCGATTGGGGATCACATGCCCCTTATCCTAGCTGAGGTCACATATCATGCTATCTAATTAGTTTCTGGCATACCCTGCTCTGATGACCACTAGTTGGTGGCATCATAGACTTATTCTATGATGCCATGGGTACCCCCATCTTCACCATCAACGGATTATATCCTTCAAACCTTTTTTTATGACAAATCAATTATGGATATCATGAGCTTATATTAACTTCCATGGAAATACCACCACCATCACTCATCTTTCTTCCCATCATTAGACATGGTAGAGAATGATATAAAGTCCATTGTCTCGCCATAAATCATCTCAAATCCTCAGTCTCACATTCTCATGCTCATACTTTGACTGAAGGAAATCTTGGGAACATTACACCAACCATTCCCGTTGACATCTCGGTGAAACCTAGTGTCATGGAACACATCCATATAAGCCAAAATTTCTCTCCCAAGGAAATCAAAGCATATACGAACTTGTTCAAATATTTTCACGACATTTTTTCATGGAGTTATGAAGAAATGGCAGGTATTGACCCCTCTATTGTCATCTATGAAATCAAAACATACCCTAGGGAAAACATTGTGTAACATAAACTCTGTCATGTGCACCCTAGAAAGGAAAAAGTTGAGAATATTTTGAAAGTTGGGTTCATTTACCCTGTCCCTTTGATTGACTGGGTTTCCAATATAGTTCTTGTCATCAAGAACCAAGGGACTATTAGATTTTGTGTTGATTATATGTATCTTAATAAGGATTTTCCTAAGTACAACTATCCCACCCCCTTCATCGACCTGATCATTGATAAATGTAACGGTAGTGTTATATTTTCCTTTATGTATGGCTTCTCTGGCTATAATCAGATCAAGACACCCATCCAACCAACACAAACTACTTTCATCTACCCATGGGGTACATTTTCCTATCGCAAATTTCCTTTTGGCCTCAAAAATTCTGGTGACACATTCCAACGGCCCATGTTGTACACCTTTCATGACATTACGAATACCTCGATGATTTTCCATCTCATTTAAATCGTCGGGAGTTTCATATTGACCATTTAACAATGATTTTCCTTTAGTTCCATTGTTACAATACGTGCTTGAATCCTCATAAGTGCATTTTATGAGTCGAAGCCAGACGTATTCTTGGATTCATTGTTTCCAACGATGGGATCCGTATCGATCCTCTTAAGGTAGAGACCATTTTATCCCTACCTCCACCCACCAACATCATCAAACTTCGAAGTTTGGAATGGAAGGAAAAATTCCTATGCCGCTTTGTGTGTAATTACATAGAGTAAACACATGGTTTCATGCATTTTCTTAAAAACAACATTCCTTTTTTTTGGGATGACCTCACTTAACGGGATTTTGACAATCTCAAACATGCCATCACACAAGAACCCATGTTACACCCACCTGATTATACTAAGGACTATATCCTCTATCTTGCTGCTTCTATATCCACTATTAGAATGGTATTATTTCATGAATATAGTAATGGACATGAGAATGTGATCTATTATCTTAGATGTAAGAGTCTTGCTGACTTTGAAACCCGTTATTCACATGTAGAGAAGTTGTCTTTGGAAGCTATGATAGTTGTCCAGCGGGTCCGTCACTATATATTGCTCTACACAACCACTGTTCTTGTGGAATCCAACCCATGTATTGTATATTGACCCATCAGATGTTGGGCATCAAGTATTCCCATTGGATATTCATCCTACATAAATTTGACCTAGATTTCGCTAAGTCCAGTTCCAAAAAAACACTAGTCTTTGTAAAGATTATGTGTGATATTCCTTACGTTAACCAAGAGACTGATTCCATTGAATCTCTCCTCAACGAGTTGCTGTTCTTAATCATCATGTCTGACTTATGGTATGGAGCTATCACACTGTGTCTAAAAACATAGTGCTCTAGGACTAAATTATCCCATGAAAACCAGCATCGCATTTTCCATCATGTGAAGTGTTATATCATAGTTGGTGATACCTTGTATTGTCGAGGTATTGAATCAATATTATGACAGTGTCTCACTCACGACAAGGCCAAGCATGTGTTGAATGGCTTCCACTCTGGGGTGTGTGGTGGCCACCTCTCTAGGATGGCTACAAACCAAAAGATATTTCGAGCTGGATACTTTTGTTCCTTTCTTTTCAAATATTGTATGGAAGTCGTTAAGAAGTGTCTGCCTTGCCATATTTTTCATTAAAATAATCATACTCATCTTGTCCTGCTACATCTAGTCATTGTCGTCGCCCACTTTGCAAAATGGGGATTTGAATTCATGCGTTGTAATCCTACCTCAGCTAGGGGGCATGGCTATGTCATTGTAGCCATATATTATTTTACGAAATGGGTCGAGGCTATACCTACATACACGGAATATGACAAGATTTTGATGCTCTTTATGTTCAATCATATTATCACTAGATTCAATGTCCCTCAATCCATCATCACTTTCCATGACTCACAATTTTAAAACCAGATGGTAACTGAACTAAGTCCCAAGTTGGGTTTCCGTCACGAAAAATCAACCCCCTACTAACCCCAAGAAAACATAAAAGTAGAGCCTATTAACAAAGTCTTTAAAACTATGATTCAACACATGGTAGTGGCTCATAAGTCCAATTGGCATTTAATGCTTTTTTCAAATCTATGGGAATACCATACCTATGTAAATACCACTACTAGATTTACACCATTCAATTAGTGTATGGTTTAAAAGTGGTGCTACCGATAGAGTGTGAGATCCCATTTTTGAAACTAGTTGTCAAACTTTTACCACATACCACAACTGAGGAAGAAAGGTTTCTTTACTTAGCTAAACTCGATGAAACCTGACGTGATGGTACGATTGCTAATGAATCACACAAAAGTGCATCAAACCCCAGTATGATAAATCTATCAAACCTCACATCTTCAATGAGGGTGATCAAATGTATTACAAGATGGGGGTAGGTAAACTTGAGTCTATGTGGCATGGGCCCTATATGATCGTAAAGCGTGTTTTAGAAAAAGGGGCTTATGAGCTAGTTTATTATGAGTGGTTACCTATAGGAGAGCCTAAAAATGGGCTCTACCTTAAAAGGTACTATGCTTAGGGTCATCCTACATAAGTACTTTGTACAGTTTGTATATAATGTGTGTATGTAGTATGGTGTGAGTTTCTATTTTTTGGTGCAAGGGTTTCATTTCAATCATGACTGCTTATATTATGTCTTACTTGGATGTGCAGATGAAAACCTATTCAGAATTTGTAGATGGTGCTAGCCAACACACCCGTAGTATCACTTTGGAATCTTGGGTACTTTATTCCCCTTCAATGAAATGATAATATCAAAAGTATTTTTCTTAGGTTTTTCAACTAATAACATCGATGTGTATCACACAGTGATTGGATTAGTATTTGATGCTTCCTCCCAATGTGCTGACCACATTATTTTCCACTTAGATTCTCAGCTTGTGGTCTCCCATCTAAACTGAGTCTACACCGTCTGTGAACCTACCTTAATCCATCTCTTTCGATGAGTAGGACTCTTAGAAATATCATTTGAGTTCATTCAGTACTAACACATCTCAAGGCACATGAATATTGGACACCCCAGATACACTGAGAGGTGGGGTGAATAAGTGTGCGAAAATTTTATTACTTTTTCACTTTTAACAATCAACAACTTATTCAATATCATGTATTATCAAATTCATTATATCATCATAAACATTATTATCATCATCGTATCATCATCACATAAGAAGCATAGCATGATACAAAGTACACCAGATTTTATGTGGAAACCCAAGTCCTCGGGGGAAACACATAGAAGCCTTTATAATAATAATTATCTAGAAACAACTTGAATGAGGAAACAACCCCGATATTATAATGAATTCAGTTCTCCAGCTACAACTAGAAGGAGGCTACAACCCCCTGATTTATAGTCTACAACCTAAAGGAAGATCCAACACCCTAGTTCTCTGGCTACAACAGGAAGGAGGATACAACCCCATTTCCTTGCCCCATCCTGCCACCCTGATTTGAACCACGAACGCACTGATCCTATGGACCTGTTAATCAACAATTGTACTACACTACATAATCTGTACCACACTGCACAACCACTGCCACTACTAACCACTAATCATCATCTGATTAGTACTCATCAACTGATCACTGTCCAATGTATCAAACTGCTTATCAACCTGTCCAATCAAGTTGTACCAATCAATATGTTTCTCACATAATCTGACTTAGTCAATTTTGAGTGTAACCAACTACACACCAAACTCATTTCACATGAGTCAAACCAACTGCTCATACAATGCAACCAATCTGAGTCAAACCAACTACACATAAGGAAACTTGTGCCAATATTGCTCAACTAAACCAACCTGTACCAAGCTACTTATGTACCTATGCCAAATAAATCATATACTTGTGTTAATCTAATCATGTGCTCTGACAGTCAATGAACCCTTCTTACTTGGCCTATTTCATCAAGGGACACATTTGAGCAACCAAGAGACTTCACATATGGTCAACCAAACTTTGTCCAATCACACTCAACTCAATGACACCACAACCAACCTCAATCATAGTCAAGGAATAATTGAAAATTAAACATGATGTACCTCAACAAAATAACCTCATCCAAGAATATAAGACTTAACCAACTATGTCAAACTTAGTCAATCTCATAAACTCTTAGACACAAAAGTATTTTTCACTCCACTCAAATCAAGTCAACAAATCAAGCAAATAGTCACTTACAATACAGTCAAAGGTTTTCATTAGCAATCAATAACAGTCGATCTCCACTTAGGTCAAATACATAATGATCAACACTTGTGAAACAAGGTTTTCAAATAAAACACTTAGGTGATCAAATAAATCACTCATAATATCTATTACTTACATGCCAATTTCTCATTCAATACTACACTACACAATAGTCAAGATAAACACCAACATCTATGCCAATAATATCCAAGATAATCATCAAGATCTATATCAAGATCACACCAAGATATATTCCAATATAACCATCACCATATTCAAAGATATGTTACCAATATATATTCTCACATACTAAGGTCAAGGATGAACTCTATCCATGAGAGACATGTGTCATCACAAGAGAAATGCATAAGCACGAACCATACATTTTTTAATATCACAAGATGAAGAAACAATAGACAAACCAAAATAAACTATATATCATGTCATTATATATCCCTCGTAACAAGCTTTTCAATGAGCCAATAATTTTGTAATTTCAATTCCGTATGAGAAATTTATGCCAATTTTAGTGAAGATGCCCAAAAATTTCTCCTCCACAAAATTTCGCACTTTTCTCCAAGAGTTGTGAAATAACAAATAGATAATTGATTGATGAACAAATGAAATGTTTGATATTCTATTTATAAATGTCATGGAGTAAATTTAGTACCTCAAACTAGGCCGACATCCAATTCAAAATTACAGATAATTAAATTCTCTTTTGTTTGGTTGGTTGACCCAAAAAGCTGGGGTACACCAACTTCAAAAATCCATCTCTTCAACCGTAAGGAGTTAAAAGATGTTACACATATCAACAGAAATGGATTGAAGAGAACTATCTACATATGATGGGTTTATTTGCAAATTATTGGTCTAATACCCTTAAATTCTTCAATTTGTACATGAAATCAACACTCCACACATAAAGGTGCCAAAGACCATGTTACCGTATGCATAAGTTCCAAGGTCAAAGGCTTCAATGGACATCATCAAAGGAATGAAGGATTCAATGGTATTCACATCCACATACTTCTCATCAACAAGGAGGGATCCACCATATACTCATCTTATCAAGGGTATCAAGGACCCCAACACCACCAATCAAGTGGGAACAAATACTTTTTGAAGAATATCATCATCATATTCAAGGTCTCCTTATCATTAAAAAAATCCAATGGTTCCACTATATATCTTCATCGCCATAAGAGTACTAACAACCCAAAAGAGGGGTACAAATACCTCACCACTAGTTTGCAACACCTTATGGGCTTCATATGCATGATTACAAGGATACAACATGCCAATGACCATATAGCATCCAAGGGCCATCAAACCAGCATATATGTGGGTTCAAGACCCAAAATTCCAAGGGCACCAAGGATCCCATAATAATGAGTTTTAACATACCACAATAAGTGTGGGTTCCAAGACCCAAGTATCCACATGCAAGAGGATCAATATCTAAGCTTGTGGACTCAAGGACCCCACAAGAACTCAACAACCTCAAGACCATCCATTGCAAGAAATGGGATCCTCAACACATCAAGGGAATTACACACATGAGCCACATCATAAATCCAACAACCAATCAAGAGACCAAAACAAGTACAAGCATAAAAAGCAGCACAAATACCAATAACCAAAGATCAACCAAGAGCAAGGAACTTAACAATGGACTCAAATGAGACCATGATGCAACTTAGGGATACTTGACCAAGTCAATGGGTAACCAAGGATTTTTCCATTGTTGCAAGGCCTCCAAGGGCTTCAAGCTTGGGCTTGGACAAGGTCAAAAGGGGTCCTATGACACAGATAACCAAAAAATAAACACTAACCCTCAAGGGCTCCATAATGGGCAGCAAGGACTCAACGGTTGGTATAAATGACCATACACAGTTGGCATCAATGACAACTTAATTAACAATAACCCCCTTTGTCATTGATGACAACACCATAAATCCTCTTCTAAATATTCTCCCATTGTCAACAAAACTTCTCTCCCCCTTTGGCATGGAAAAGGAACATCCTTTGACAATACTGCTCCCCCTCAAGGCATGATCCCCTTGTCATCAACTTCTCTTCCTTTGTCAACTTTTATTGTTGTTTGAATTAATGGAAATACAAACTTCCTTTGGCAATATTGATCTCCCTATCACTAGACACTTGATATTTTGATGAACTTTTATTATGTCACAAGGATACTGCTAGAACCAACTATTATATGATACTGAAAAGAGTGTGATCGTTGATATCAAATGTGATAGTCAGGTACATATCTCCTTTTACACTTTATTTGTACACTTCATATCATTGGTAAATAGTCTTCAAAATGGTGTTGGGTTTTTCCCAAGATTTTCATCATTTTTGTTTTGATTAATGGTGAAATCTACTAACTTTATTCTCCATACTTTAGTAGGCTGATGGTTGTTCATGTCATTCGATTGAACTTGCTTTCTTATCCAAGCTTTAACTAGTCCCTGCATCCTATAATGTATTGTGTAATGACCATAATGACAACAATTGTACCACTGAACATAAAATGTACTTAGATTTCTTTCTGGAGTGACTCTATCATGATATTTTCAATGAATGGATTCGTGACCATTGTTATTGCACTTGTAACAGTATCCATTGAACATCATAGGGTATCTTCGAGTAGTAACTTCTCTTGATTCTTGCTGATCATGGGATCTTATGAGAATACATATATAATTTCTAGTGTTTTCTTCCTTTTCCATATATTTTTACTATCTTCAAGGTTGTTCTCGATCTTCGAATTTGTCTTTAAATGAGTAATTTTTTTTGTCCAGATATTCCTTCAGAGAGAGGATATTCAATTCTTTCTTTTGACATATTTCTATCTTTTCTTGGAGTTGTCTCATTAAATATTCTTCTAATTTCTTGACTTCTTCTACCTATTTGTTCAGATAAAGGATATTGTCTTGCATCTGTCCTTTTGAATTTTGATCATCCTCATGAGATTTTTGCAATTGAAATTTTATTACATGATTCTCATTTCTGAGTTCTAAGAGGTCCTTTTCAAATTCAAAGTTTGTTAGACATATCTTCCATAACTATGCCTTTAAGGTGTTTCATAGAGAAACTTCCTATGGCTTGGGGTACCACAACAGACTAAATGACACAAGAAATCAATCCTTTCCAATATGAAAGAGTAATAAAGACATCTAACACTAAGGGATATGAATCATACCTTGTTCTGAACGGTTGATGTAGATCCTCGTTGAGCTTTTCCAATCAGTCTTGTATTCTCAATTCGCTCTCAACAACAACAAACAAGACAAGCATGCTATTTATTCAAGTGTTAGACCTACTCTAGCATATATAATCAATAATGTATAAGCAAATAAATAAATCCATGGATACAATATTCATATTTAAACACATGTATTGGATAGGAAATGGATATTTCTATTAATAAAAATAGAGATACAATAGTGACAACCTCTCCTAGCACTTATTCGAACCCGAGAAACCGAGTCCTCCACGTGGGCCTACACCACTTCAATCCTCCATATTTCAATGGCAAGTTCACAAAACAAAGGCAAGCTTGGAAATAGCAGCACTGTGTGATCCAAAGGGACAAAGGGATGCAGACTCAAGCATAGCAAGTGAGGCAACAATGGACTATAGTTTCCTTGCTCTAAATTTTCTCTTTCTTTCAATGTATCCAAAAGGCTCAATATATATCACTCCAAAGAGGTAATGCAGGGTCGAGTCCGACCATTCTCAAGGCATATGGAAGGCCAAGAGACAAGATATTCAGACTCATATGAGGAAAAATCCAAAAATATTTGTCTTCATGCACATTTCCCAACGTACGCGGGTTTTGGCTCAAAAGCTGTGTATGCACGCTAGTATGGATTTAAAATTCATGTATAGGCATAAACAAGTGTTTTTTGGGGATAATCTTGGAACATCAAAGTATAAAATGGGAAAAGGGGGTCCATAGAGTCTGCAGAGGGACAAGGAAGGCCATAAAATCAACTATAACAGATACCCCCCTAATGTGTGAGGTCATAGGGGTAACATGATGGCCGAAATACATTATATAATATATCCCAAAAGTGGAGTAATGAAGACCCAGGTGGAAGAACCAGCCACTCAGCAATACAATACAATGAACAATCTCTACATATGACTGCAATTATACATATAGTAGTCTCAGATACATAAGAGTACAATGGCCATGAATAGGCATGATATAAAAATGTCATGTGTGGTCATCACCACGTACAATATACAATCGATTAAGATCTCCATAATGAATGAAGATATCTGATATACACTAGAATATTGTCATGAGAGCTGAAATTTCATGAATACTGGCATGATTAAGGAGGTAGCATATGTGGAATTCGACCAATCTCGAAGGTATTCTACACAAACCACTGCGAGTACATGTACTACTATGTGAATAGATGTGTCGAGGTTGAACATAGTAGTCCATTGTATGATTACCAATCATTGATGTATACCATTAACAGATGCGATATCACCCATCGATAATGATAATGGGAATCAAGGTACAGAGTGCAATCTAACAAGTGTGAATATATGTGTTGAGATCGAACACTTGAAAGAATCCATCGACCAGGGGACATTAATGTATTCCCAAAATTGTCGATGGCAAGAAAACCTACCACTGATGACTATAATTCTCAAGGCACTCAAATGGACTATAGAATCCTATTCCAGAATAAATGATCTGAAGTCAATGGAATGGAATCCACTGGAAGGAGGGAATTAAGACATCCCCCATCAACCAACACGAGGTACTCAACAACACTAGATAATGTGGAAGAACTCAAATGAATAATAGTGCACAAACCAGTAAATGTACTGGGAATGGCCGACATGCAAAGTCAAGATAACCGAGGAATGGTTGACTCAAGCTTCAACTTCCTTCAAAAAAGAGCAGAAGGAAAAATGATGACTAAAGGTAGGAAGCATGGACTTGATATGCAAACTGGTACATCTCTGTGACACAGGAGGCATCGACAGAGGCTCCATAGGGATTGGAAGCATAACCATTCGATGGATATGAACTTAGAGTAACAAGTACAACTCCTAAATTCAAACTAACAACCCAACCAATGTATGTGATATATAGCGCAGTATTCGAAGGCGACACAAATCGATAGCTTCCAAAGATAATATCATTTCTTGTCTGGATTTTTATGTTTTTTAATTTTTTTGGACATTTTTAGATGTTGAAAAACTTGAAAAAGAATAAAAGTGATTTATAGTGTACAACTAGGAGGAGATGAGTGTCGCAGGAAATAAAACTAGTTCAAAGCAGTGGAACATACACATGCTCAATGCAAGGAAGCATGTGCAGGATAAGGATACTCGGGGGAATGTCTCCTCCGGGTAAAGGGTGATCAAGATGCAAAGGATATTAAAAAGGCTCTTCTTGGATAGTATTGAGACAAGCTTAGGATACGTGGCTTATAACTCAGAAGCAGGGAGCCAGTGTAAATCTCAATAAGGCAAGCAAAACTCATGAAATGCAATCAAAACTTGATATAAAAGGGAGTCCCTGGGGAATGTCTAGCATAAAGTTCAAGAGGAGTATGAAGCTCTTTCTCAAGGACATGGTGGGACTCTAAGGGACTCCCCAAACCTAAAGTAGAAATATTAGCATGGGCACCAACTGCAAATGAGATCTAACTAGGGAGCCCATGTATAGGAAAGCTCTACCACTTACATAATGCCACTTCTAAATAGTAGTATGAAGGTTCTGTGACATCACGAAGTGGGTTCGTACCTAAGGTTAAGATGAAATGGTCATAAGGTAATGCATAATGCAAGTGGATGTGAAGTCCTAACATATATGCCTATTCAAAATTGTACCTATAAAGGGAACGAACGAGTCAAAACCTCAGAGTGAATGTACAAAAAATGGACCCTACATGACAATAATATTAATCCAAAAAAACTAGAAATAGTGAGTAAAGAGTCAAAAATATAGGGTATAGGGAGGAATGATCATGATAACAACATTCAAAAGAAACAGTGCGGTGGACAATGGGACATAAGAAGGAATGTAAGGGGTAGACCCAATGTTCAAGTATCCACTACCAACCCCCATGAGGGTGAACACTAGTGTTAAGAATGGGTGAAGGGAGTGAAAATCCTCCGCAAATGGAGTAGAAGATAGAATATGACCACTCCCAAATATATGAGTAAGGTATGGGGCTGTGGTTCCCCCCAGTCCATCACCAGGGTCCATGCTAGGATGTGAAGCGGGTGACGGGATACTAGTAGTGATATCAGGCATGTCGAACATCAAAGGACTCGAACTTAAGAGAACATAAATATACTCAATTGACCGCAATCCCAAAATCAAACTAGCACACAAAGAGCACACTCCTAAGAAAATCTACAACCAACATGCAAGCAAGCCAAGGGGAGGATAAGTGAGCTCCCAAATGCAATAGGTATGTATCACCTAGGAGAGGCCCAAGACTCTCATACACTACAAGTAGAGGTATTTAACCAATTATGGTGGCCCTCAGCTTCAATGCGTAAAGAGTCTATGTTGTTTGATCCCTACTTGGCTAGGACACTCACAGAATAACCTCTGCAAGTACCCCTTGCGATACCTAGGTAAGGAAACTAAGGTCACCCCAATATAACCAATGCTCAGGTAGACACTCATAGGTGGGATCGACCATATGGGTAGGGTATCAAATCCTGAAGCTCGAAATCACAAATCGATACCTCAAAAGCCCCCAAATATGAATATGATCCTGGAAATATCTCTAGTGCTCATAGAAAGTGTCGAGGGGATATCCAAGCCACAATCATATACATTGCCTTGTGCTTAACTCATGTGTAAGAGAATCCTCCTAAGAACACTAATTATAACAAGCATTTCAATCTCTCACCTGGACAGACACCTACTTGTTTCGTTTAGTATTCTTGGAGAATTAACTCACAGTGAACTATTCCAAGGCTCTAAATCCTAATATTGTTGATGTACCCTAACAAAGAAAAATATGTAGTTCATTTTAATTTAATCATTGATTTTAATGGCTGTGATTAATCAAATGGAAATGACCATGCAAATAATGGTATTATGACTCAGCAGTGAAATAAATGTGCACACCTAACAAACCATCCCAAGTGCAATTTTGTCTAAATGAGAAAATGGGGTATGCCACTACATGAGATGCATAAATTTTCCTTTCCGAATGCCAATGCAATCCTTCCTATATGAAAGCCTAAACACATCTCTCATCTAAGCAATCCAATGCAAGTACCTTCTTAAAATTCTCAGTCTCTACAGAAAGTAGAAAACACAAGCCAAGAAAGACACCGAGACAAAAACACTAATACACTAATGGAAAAACAAAAAAGGAGATAAATGACTAGAACTTCTTTCAAAGAAAAATCGATGAAAAAGCGGTCTCTGGTCACAAAAGAAGCAGTCAAAAGACAACATCAATACCTAGGAAGACCCAGCCACACTCACAACCCACCCAGTAACTTCCCACATCAAACTCAAGCAAAAAACGGAGGATGTACGCAACTGTTCAAAGAAAAGTTGCATATGTACGTGAATTTTAGCCAAAAACCTGCATGTTTATATGAATTTTGGCCGAAAAATTGCATGTATACATGAATTTTGGCCAGAAACCTACGTGTATACATGACTTTTGGCCAAAAACATGTGTATGTACGTGAATTTTAGCCAAAAACCTACGTATACAGAGAAGAAAGTGGAAAAAAGTAGGACAAGGATCAAACCACTCTAGGGGAGTGTCAATGGATGAACATACTACTAAATGCGACACAGAAATGAGGAGAAACAGAGAGAAATTCAAGCACATTGTGCCCCCAAACCAAAAATAAAAACAAGGAACATCCTCAACAGAGTCCCCAATTCTATTACGAAGATAAAGTTCCTATGGCTTGGGGGTACCACAACAGACTGAATGACACTAGAAATCAATCCTTTCCAATATTCAAGAGAAATAAAGACATATAACACTAAGGGATATGAATTGTACCTTATTCCAGATGGTTGATGTAGATTCCCATTGAGCTTTTCCAATCACGCTTGTATTCTCAATTCGCTCTCAACAACAGCAAACAAGACAAGCATGCTATGTATTCAAGTGTTAGGCCTACTCTAGCACATATAATCAATCATGTATATGCAAATAAATACATCCATGGATACAATATTCATATTTACGCATGTGTATTGGACATGAACTGGATATTTATATTAATAAGAACAGAGATACAATAGTGACAACCTCTGCTGACACTTCTTCGAACCTAAGAAACTGAGTCCTCCACATGGGCCTCCACCACTTCAATCCTCCATCTCTCAATGGAAATCTCACAAAGCAAAGGAAATATTGGGAAGAGCAACACTGTGTGCTCCAAAGGGACAAAGGGATGCAGAATCAAGCATAACAAGTGAGGAAACAATGGACTATAGTTTCCTTGCTCTCAATTTTCTTTTTCTTTCAATGTATCCAAGAGGCTCAATATATATCACTCCAAAGAGGTAATGGAGGGTTGAGTTCGAACATTCTCAAGTCATATGGAAGGCCAAGAGAAAAGATATTCAGACTCCTATGAGGAAAACTCCAAAAATATTTGTATTCGTGCACATTTCCTGATGTCCGCAGGTTTTAGCTCATGAAAAGTTGTGTATCCACGCGAGTATGGATTTAAAATTTGCGTATAGGCATAAATAGGTGTTTTTTTGGGATAATATTGGAAAATCAAAGTATAATATGGGAAAAGGGGGTCCATAGAGTCTGCAGAGGGACATGGAAGGCCATAAATATGTGATCAACCAAGTGTGGTAAAATAAACTATAACATAAGGATTTGATTTCAAGTTCTTGTTTTCTTCTTAACTTCTCTTCCAATATTTCTTCAGTCTTATACATACTTATCTCATTGTCTTTGTATTGTAGCTTGTATATAAATTCTTTTTCTTTATCTTCTAGAAGTATTTTGATCTTGACATTTTATTCTAATTGCTTTTCAATTTATGTGGTTGACTTCTCAAGTTTATCTTTCAAAGAGTTGGAAATGGCTTCTTTGATTCTGGTAGCTTCTTCGACTTGGAGTTTTAGATCAATTATGTTTTGTGTGGCCTTCTCAGATTCTTACTGATTCAGGTTCTCAACTTTGTCCATTTGATATTGCAATACCTTGTTCTGTTCACAAATATTTTTCACTTCTTGCAAAACATTAGTAATTTCATTGTCTATCATAGTATATGCTAAATTTCAATCACAATTTAGAGAACAAGGATTTTCATCACAATCTGAAGTATTGCATTCTAAAAAATGGCTCTTATCTTCTATATCTGATAAACATATCTCTTTAAAAGAATTACAAACAGAGTGTTCATAGGACTTACCTTCATACTTACCTGGGTCTTATACTAACCTTTTCATGGGAATGTCTTATGCTTCGTGTTCTTCATTTGCGTTTAGCTGATATATTTTGAATGACAATTCTTCAACTGAGGTGCACTTTCCTATTTTCTCCTTTTGGAGATCTGTTAGATATTCTATCATTAATTCCATAAACTATTATTATGGTTCTTTATTGGAGTAGATTTGTTCTAATCTAAGCCATAGTTCCTTAGCTGAGATGCACTTCCCTATATTCTTCTTTTGGATATCTGTTAGGCCTTCAAGGATGGCTTCCATAGCCATAGCATTATTTTTATTTTCTTCCTTCTGAGATGTTGTTTTCACTTTATTTGGAGGTGTATCTCTAGTAACAAATGATTTCCATACACCAATTCCTACTGCCTCAAGATAAGCCTGCATTTTCATTTCCCAGATCAAGTAATAATATGACTCACAGGACAATGGTACTTCATCCATTGAGAACCCCATGACGTGTCAAAGATATCCTTCAAGCTGATAAATATTTCCATGAAGGACCCACTCTTATACCAATTTTTGGACACACCAGATACACTAAGAGTGGAGGTGAATTAATGTGCACAACTTTTATTACTTTTTCACTTTTAACAATCAACAACTTATTCAATATCATGTATTATCACATTATCATTATATCATCATCATCATTATTATTATCATCATATCATCATCACATAATAACGATAGCATGATACATAGTACAATAGATTTTATGTGGAAACCCAAGTCCTTAGGGAAAAACTAAATAATCCTTTATAATAATAATTATCCAACAACAACTGGAAGGAGGCAACAAATCCCATATTACAATGAATTTAGTTCTCCAACTACAACTGGAAGGAGGACACAACCCCTTGATTTACAGGGTACAACTTGAAGGAATCTACAACTCCCTAGTTCTTTGGCTAAAACTGGAAGAGGCTACAACACCCTTTCCTTGCCTCATCCTGCCACCCTGATATGAACCATGAACAAAATGATCCTTTGGACCTGTTAATCAACACCTGTACTACACTGCACAACCACTGCCACTACTAACTATTGCTCATCAGTTGATAACTACTCATCAACTGATCTCTGTCCAATGTATCACACTCTTCATCAACTTGTATAATTAACCCGTCCAATCATTTTGTTTCTCACATCATCTGACTCGGTCAATATGAGTCTAACCAACTGCACACCAAACTAATTCCCCCCCATTCAAACAAACTGCTCATACAACTCAACCAATCTGAGTCAAACCAACTACACATAAGGAAACTTGTGCCAAACTTGCTCAACTGAAGCAACCTGTACCAAGCTGCTTGTGTACCTGTGCCAATTCAATTGTATACTTGTTTTACTATAATCAAGTGCTTTGACAGTCAACCAACCCTTCTTACTTAGACTATTTCATCAAGAGAAATATTTTGAGTAGCCAATATACTTCACATATGGTCAACCAAACTTTGTCCAATCACACTCAACTCAGTGAAACCACAACCAACCTCAATCATAGTCAAGGAATACTTTACAATTAAACATGATATATGTAGTAGGGATTTCTCCCTTGCTACATGGCAGGAATGGCTACCTTTGGTCTATAGGATGGAAGGGTAGGTTCCTAGTGGTGAAATGCAGTAAAAACGGATAGAGATGAAATAAATAACAGAAAGGAAGAAAAGATGGCTGGAAACCCCTCTGCAAACATTGTTAGGGTTTAGCTCCAGCTACCTGCAAACAAATGTTAGATCCAAAATACCTGCAAACAAACAATGGATTAGAAAGCAAATACAGAAAATAACACTGGTATACCTTCTCTTGATGGAATGGGCCACCACGCCCTAGCTTGGAGAAGCACCTCTCTTGGATGGGGGAGCTATGGCTCAATGGAGGATGGAGGAGAGGGAGTGTGGGTGGCTTGAGAGAGAAAGGGTCTCAAGGCATCCACTCGGGCAGCATAATAGTATGCAAGGGAGAAGTGTTTTGAGAGTGACCCCCAACCCTCTATTTATAGCTTTTTTGGGGCTTTAGCCCCTTTTTGGGGCTTTTATCCCCTTCCGCCCTATATTTAGCTCCTTTTGTGGTTTTGAGCTCATTTGAGGGGTTTTATCCCCTTTTTGGAGGCTTTAGCCCCTAGGAGGACTATTTAAGCTCTTTTTTGGGGTTTTTAAGCCCTTTTGCTCATTCTTAAGCTTTTTTGAGGGTGTGGGGGTCTAACGGGGTGAAATGAGGGTCGTGCATGGGTGTCCTTGGGTGGTGTAGGCCATGTAGAGCTCAGTGAGGGATTTTTTGGTTTAACAGATTGCCCCCTGATGTGTGAGGGCAGGAGCTCATCGTATGGCCGGTGGACATCATAGGATTTTCTGCGGAGAGGTGGTGCTTCCTGGGCTGGGGCATGGTGGATTTTGGTTTTTGTATTAATATGGTTCCCATCAATGGGTGAGATACAAATAATGTGTGACATGTATATGGACGAGGCAGGAATCCCCATGCTCATGACAATGCCAAAAGAATAATGTGATCTATGCTCTAAAATACAAGATCCGGTCATATACAACTGGTGATACATAGTGGTTGCCTCAATGCAAGGCTGAATACAATACTGATCTGAAGAACTGCTACATTGGACCCATGGAATTCTCATGGAATGCTGTATCTTCATAAATGACGGCCTACTGGATCTGGAATGGTACATAGTTGTATGGACTCATTGATTGAGAGTCAGAGTCTCTGTGGTACAAGTATGCTACATCAATCATAAATATATATAGAAGCACTGCTGGGGCTTTTGAACACTGTCTCCAACGCAACCTGAAAATCATAAAGGACATAAACCTATTTAGGTCCCCTGAATAGACTCATTAATGTGCTAGATTCAGGTGACAGCCAGGGTCTTTGACCAAATACTGCACGGACCAATACCCTGTATGAATCTCAATGGTGCGATGATGTAGTTGGAGTCGAGCACGTGAGAAACAACCATCCCAAAAGGCACTAAGGACTCCTCTAAAGTGGTCCAAGGAACTCATCAATGAGGTTAATGAAACCAAGATACATGGACCTCTAGGTCTATCCTCTGGAATATGTGTGTTGTCGTCGACAGAGGGAGACCTGCCCCTAGTCAAGGAAATGGTGTTTCCTTGACCAAAAGCATGAGGGAGATAACCGGAAGATGTGAGACAATCTGTGGACTAACCCACTAAATAGGGGGGGGAAGGGAAAAAGTTGAACAGGGGTAGGGGGAGTGTAGTAGACTCAAAATTCCTTTGTTTAGAGTATGATGGTAGGGCAGACCAAGCAACGAATGAAACTGACTCATGGGAATGAGATCATAGCTGTAATACCGGGAATGTCACTGCAGATGGGAAATAATTGGGGGAGGTGGACACTTTTGATATTGATGGGATCCAAGGAAGACACATTGCAGAGTACTCTGAACAAAGGCAACCCAAAGTGGGAATGCTGCCAAACTATTTTCTGTGGGGTGGTGTCTAGAGACACCGTTGTGGTACGATCTCGTGGATTTTTGGCAAGCCCAAGAAAGTAAATGCTCGATGGTGCTTTCAATTTTAGAGAGTCTGAAAGCACGAAGAAGACTCCAGTGGGGCTCTTTTTCATTGGTAGTCTCCTGTTCCCGAAAAAGGATAAAAGTATACATATGAGAGCTCACCCATCCTGTAGGGGATGAGAGACTTCTTTACCATGGGTAGTCCAACCAGTTAGGAAAAGGTTAAACCCATACTAACTGGACGGTCATTCAAATACTTTTACGAGCATGAATGAAACCAAGTTTGCTCGACGATCTTTTCTTGATGAGAAGGATGGAAAAGAGCTTAACAACAACCCATGGTGAGCTTTTTCGTAAAGTGCAGCCCCTCTGCCCGAGAAAGAATAAAAGTATGCAGAGGGGAATGGTCTTGGCTTGAATATGCCAAGGTGGTATTTTTCATTTGATGGTCTACATGGTTTGCAAAAGGAGGTAAATGAGATGATGTAGACACCCTTTCCTATACTTTGGTGAGCAGGAAAGGAAGCAGCTTCGCTCGACAATCTTTTAATTCTTTTAGGAGTAAGAAAAGAGCTTAAAGGAAACTCTAGTATGGTCAAATGATTATGGTGGCACAGGATGTTCCCCATGACGGGACAGTGGATAGTGGTCCAAAGGTCATCATCGCAGTATGGATGGAGCAGGTGGCTATTAAACATACCAATACATGCACGAGATAGATTGCGGCAAAGGCATGTGAGTTGGTGCGGCAGAGGCACACAAACTGAGGTGGATCTCAGAGAGAGGTCAGGAGAGTTTTGTGTGAGTTGTGGTGGATGAACTTGACTACATGTGATGTGAGTGCAAATCCAGAGGCAATTATATGCCAAATACATTCAAAAAAAATAATTCATTTTCTATACAATGGTCCAGAGATCCGCATAAGGTGCAGTGGATGAAGTGGGTGGTTATATGTTACAAAAATAAAAATGATGTTCCTTAATGGGTGGTGGCCTGAAAACCTGCATGAGTGGCAGTAGGTAAGTGTGATGCAAGTATAGGTCCGTAGACACTTGCATCACCATGGTGTGGCTCGTAAATTGAGGTAACTTCTAGGAAGCGGTCCCGAAATTTGTTTGTTAAACATGAGACAACGGTCTCATCAAAAGATAGAGGATGAAATTCTGAAACCAGTGGCATGAACGACATCTCAAACGGACTCCGTATGGTCCTGTTATGTCGAACGGGAGAAATTAGGTCAAATAGGGCCTATATAAGGGTGGGGACCACTTTGTGAGGTGTCATTGTCATTGTTCACTATGGAGTTGGAGAGGTGCGCCCTAAATTTTCATTTGCTGATTTCTCCTATTTCGACCGACGGTTTTGAGTTTCGCGACTTGCAGGTAAGAGCTCTCGCCAAATCTCTTCTTTTTGGTGGTTTACATTCTGCATTTGGTCACCTGGAGGTGCTTCGTGAGCCTGCTGGGGTTTCATGGAGCCAATTCGCACCTTTCGAAGGAAAAAGAGCAACCTGGTCGCACTTGTGGGGCATTTTTGAGCAACCTGGTCGCTCATTTGGCCCAAACAGGTGCGAATTGGCCTCTGGGTGATGTTTTTTGATGAGAGCAGTGGCTAGCATCTGTGTTTTGCTTGTGCAGGATGGCTGAGATCAAGTGGCGAGAGAGAGACTGTAAAAAACTTCGGGAGGCATCGTTGCAGGATGGGAATGTGCGTGATACACTAGCCTACTATGGTTTACTGAAGTTCATGAGGATACCCCTCATGAAGAGCTTGTGTTTGTTGCTACAAACGCTGGTGAGATTTTGGGATGTTGAGGAGGAGGCCTTCCTCTTCCAGGGCCAGCGTATTGAGATCACGCTGACAGATGTGTACTTCTTGACTGGGCTTCCTATGTTGGGAGTTGTTGGTGATTTGGCACTGGTGCTGTCTCAGGGGGAGACATTGGAGGAGCTATGTGATAGGTACTGTTACGCTACAGCGTATGTGCGTGGTTCCTACATCTTGATGTGTGACATTGAGGACCTATAGACATGGGAGGTGACAACATTACTGCTGCATATCTTGGGTTCCACGGGGAGCCACAAGATATATAGAGGGCAACTTCAGTTGGTAGAGTGTGCTATGGGGGGCATGTACTATGGGTGGGCCTAGATGTATCTTCAGGTTGTTCGGCGTCAGCTAAACAATGCGAAGGAATCTGGGGAAGGATTTTGTTTTGGCTCCTTTCTATGTGCTTTATTTTTTGAGAAAGTACCTACACTGCATCTGCACCGGGCCATGCAGGATAGTGGTTCACAGGAGCCACGGATGTACAGGTGGTACCAAATGATGATATGAGAGGGTGGTGGCAGAGCGGGCCGCTTCTTCACTGAGGAGCTATTAGAGCAGTGGCATCAGCTTCCAGTGGTGATTGAGGAGTACCCGTATGTGGGTATGAACTATCATGGGGACCTCGAGGTGCCTTGACTAGTCCCCATGGAGGCTAGGCATGGGGACTAGCTGGTATGTATGTGCGATGTTTTTATGTTCATCTTTATACATAGTGTAGTTGAGATGGTTGATATGTGTGGACTAATGGTGTCCTTGTTTGTGTATGCAGATATTGGTCCCCGCCCATCGCCCGAGTATCAGAGGCGGGTGGTTTCTATGGCGCCTGCGGCAGTTCCTACGGGGAACCCTCGCAAGCGACGGTGGGAGGTGGATGGACTTCTATCGCATCTGGAGAAACTTGCTACTAGGGTCTCTGATGATGGCTAGCAGCATTTGAGCAATGATGTGATTGCTTCCATTCATAGTTTTCCTCCATAGTGGACCGATGAGGAGGATGGCCATAGCCAGTGATTACATTCATCGGGCGGCTAGAGGTGATCTTCCTGCAGAGGATGAGTCTTCTGAGGAAGATGATGATACTGAGCCAGATGATGAGTCTGAGTCAGATTAGTAGCCTAGTGGGGCTGCCCCTAGTGCATTGGTGCACTTAGGAGTTTTTGTGTCGCTATGTATATTTAGCTGAGAAAGCATATGTGGCTTCTCATTTTGTAATGGACATATTTTGGACATGCGACTTATCTATATATATCTATATATATAATTGACGCACGTGGATGCGCTTTTATCGTTTTATATGTGAGTCTTTTTATGATGACGTGAAATGAAAATGCCTAGATGATGTATTGTTACACTTGTGTGTACATTTTTGAATATTATTATGCATGATGTTATGGTTGTATGTTTCCTATATGCAATTATGAATGTGCCAGTTTAGAATGTCATTAGCCATTTGATTTGCTACACTATTGAGGTTTTTGGGAGCATGTGTGAATGTAATGGACTCAAATGTTCTAACCATCTATTTAGTGTGCAAGAATTTTCTAAAGAGGCAGGGATCATGTACCCAATAGTAGTTTTTCAATTGAGAAACAAGCAGCTGGAAATCTAAGAATACATCGAGGTGGTGAACGCCTAACTATATAGCGGCGGCCAAGAGGCCATTGACACCATCATACTCAGCTTGGTTGTTGGTCGCACTGCCCACGCATATTCTGTCGATATGGATCAAGTCGTACGACGGGGAGTGTATGACCCATGTAGTCGAGGCAAGGTTCAGAGACCATCTGCTTGCTCCATCAACAAATACCATGTACTGGTCTGAGGTAGGATCCATCTGGAGCAATGAGGGGAAACGATACATAAGACTCACTTTTGAAAAATGTGTAAAACCAAAAAGGAAAAGACTATAATACGGGCTATGCTATTGTCACTCAAAGGGGTGACATTAGGGGGAAAGTCATTTGGACTTTCAGTGGATCAGTGGTCATTCCTTTGTGTGACATGATGAACCCTAGGAGACGGCCCGTTGGGACACAAAAAACACACTTGAAAGGGTTCAAGCAGATTTCATACTTGCGACATCGTAGGAATACTTTCTGTAAGTTGTCTATGTGTTGTGCTTGCTTTTGTGACTGCGTGATGAGGTTGTCAAGACAAACCAATATGATGTGAATGAGGTCATGGAAACAGTGTGTCTTGGCGCACTGGAAGGTGGCTCCAGCATTTTTCAAGCCAAAGGGCATGACTTGATATGTGAATGTGCCCCACGGGGTTGTGAATGTGGTCTTGTAATGATCTTCTTTCCAGATCTGGATTTGGTTATATTCGGAAAACCCGTCCATGAAGGAAAAGGCCTCATGTCCAGCGCATGCATCGATAATCTAATCGATGAAGGGTGTTGGGAAGTTGTCTTTGGGACATGCCCCATTGAGATCGTGGAAGTCTGTGCAAATGCGGATGGTACCCTATTTTTCTTTCATGGGAACAAGATTAGAAACCCAAGTGGTGTTGTCAATGGGGTAAATGAAGTCATCTGTGCGCATCTTCTCTATCTTAGTTTTGACCGCGGCCACTTTGGAAGGATGGATGGGCCATTGATTTTGAATTACGGGGGACACATCGGGCCATTTCTTGATGTGGTGTTCCATGATGGATGGATCCAAGCCGGCCATTTCAGTGTAAGACCATGCAAATATATCGCGGAATTCTTGGAAGAGAGCTTTATAGGCAGCGATTTCTTTCGGGGAGCAGGATGCCCCTAGCATGATTTCTTCAACAACCTTGAGATTGGTTGAGATGTTGAATTTAATGGTTGGCAAGATGTTGGCCATGTTCCCTTCTTTGAAGGTGTCTGGTGTTGGGATGGGGTTCTTGAACCAATTGACATTCCCATGAATGAAATCTTTGGTTTTCATGGAAAACTGGTCAGACCGCGACACAAGTTCTTCGGGGAGGAAGAATGAGTGATGGTGCATGTCATCCCATCAGTATTTAGGGGTAGTCAAGGCTTCAAGTATCACCTCGTCATTGTAGAAGCAATGAAGAGACACATCTGATGGACCGTCGTTGGTGGTGTAGACAATAGGGTCGGTAGATGTGGACATCATGTAAATGGACATGGTGTCTGAAGAAAGAGGTGGGGGGTGAACTTCTTCGATCAAGGTAATCTCAGATTCAAGGGAATGTTGATGGAGGTTGGCTAAAGCCATTCGAAACTCAGGCAAGTCTTGACACTGGTGAGAATAGTGTCCATACAAAACGTAGAGGGCGCAAGCATGGTTTGTTCTCAATTACTTGTTTCTTACTGTTGGTGTGCTTGGAAGCTCAACCACGGGGAGGTTTTCATTTATATTCATGGCATCCAAATGCGCACGGATTATAGGAATCTTAGGGCGGTTCTGAGTTGGATGGCCTTGTTCCTCGCAGATGGCACAAGGCGGGGTCTATCGAGGCTTTGCGGTGGCTTTCGCATTCTTGCCCCTGGCCCTTTTTGGGTGAGGCGGTGCAGGTGCAGATGCGTTGGTTGGTTTTTGGAAGCCGGGTGGAGGATGAGACTCGACTACAATGGGTTGTACAGGTGTTAAGACTACCTGGGGCATTGGTGGTTGAGCTTGTGGATCAAGATACCACATGGGAATTCCCAATATAAAGTTGGGTAGGTTTAGGGTGGCCATTACTAGCTTGCTCATGACACCAAGCAGGGGAAAGAGAAAGGGAATTGTATGGACTAGAGAGGAGCCTAGATAACTCCCTGATGGTTGTATGTGGGGATGAGGTTGTGGATGCGGCTACGCATAATGCTGTGGCTATGGATGATGTTGCGGCTGCTGTTGATGTTGTGGCTACGGACGGTGTTGTGGTTGCGGTTGGGGTTGCGGCTGTGGTTGTTGTTTGGGTGTAGCAGTGCTGGATGAGAGCATGAACAATTCTGCAGTCTCATTTGGTGTCAGTGGTGGTGACACTAAGGAGAAAGGAGCCATCATGGTGGTATCGGAAAACAACCCAGGGCCCACATTCAACAATGGGGAGGCTGGTATGTTGTCAACCATGGTGTTGACCACAGGGATAACATTCATGTGTGGTCATCCCTTGCGGATCAATGGTGCTGATCGCAGGGATAATGTTGGGGGGTGTCGTTAACCCTTGCGGATTGTGATAAGTTAGTTGGTCAACCGTCATGATTTTCCCTTCATGGGGGAACATCATGAGATGGTAGACAGTTGATGCTACGGCTCTCATGGCATACATATAACTTCTTCCAAGGAGAAGGTTATAGTCCAATTGAGTGTTGACAACCTTTATGTCAATTAGAACTGTCTTCTTGGCTAATGTGATTGAGACGTGGGGGAGGAATTCTTGGGATTTAGTGGGATGGCCATAATAAGCCTACAGAGTTGTGGAGGATGGTTGCAGAATTGGGGATCCAAGTTTTTTCCAAACTAGGGTAGACATAACGCACGTGGATGCCCCCTCATCCACTATGCATCGATGCACAACCAAATTCCGGATAGACACCGGGATTTGAAAGGCAATTGTTGATGGCATTCGTGGTTCTCCATTCTCCGTGTCAAATGTGATTAACTTGGAGTCAGAGGGGTCTATGGCCCCAAGGGCGGCTAGTAAGGATTTCTGCTGCTTTGGGCACATTTTGAGTACCTCAAGAGCGGACATGGCAGTTGGTGTTTGGGCCAAATCATCCACGATCCTGTAGCTAACAACAGCTCTAGCCATGGCGTTATTGGCAACCCGACGTATGGGGGGGCATAGGAATGGGGGTAACTAAAGAGGTGCATTAACTGTCTTAGACGTTGATGCCCTTGATGTGTCAGTGGGTTCGATGTTGGTTCCATACTGATTTCGTCTAGTTTGTAGATTGACCTCTTCAATTGTCATAGCTAGCAGGTGGTGGACACCTGTTTCTACTGTGGGAGGTGCCCCCGAAGTGTTGGGATTGGGTTGGGGAGGGGATGCGGTTGCCACCAATCCTTGGACTGGTAATGGGTTTTGAAGCACCATAGGAGGAGGTCCTTGTGGTGTCGGGTTGGGTTGGGCTTGGTTCGTTGTGTTGGTGGCATGTTGAACCTCGTTCCGAATGGATTTCTTAGCGCAACCCATGAAGGGACACTCGAATGTGTAGTGCTCGTAGACCTCATAGAGTGTGCATGGTTGGTTTGTATGCAATGGGGCATTGCATCTCGGTGCATTTGGTCGTGGAGGATTTTGGGCTAGTTGGTTTGTCACGGCATTGTTGGGAGGGTTTGGTTGTTGATCGCCTCCCTGCGGTTGATTGTTGCCTTGGTTCCGGGGTTGGTTATTCCTAGCTTGCCCTTGTTGATTATTGGGGGCTTCCTAGTTGGGACAATTTTGTTGTGCAAACACTTGTCCCAACGGAGTAGGTGGAGCACGGGTGGGGGCTTGAACCGCTTGCACTGGTGTTGCATAGTATATTTGGGTGGGTGGTGGTACCACAAATGTGGACATTTTCCCTACGTATTGCTGTGTTGGCCAAGACAAGGCCTGATCCTGCTGTGGTGGCGCATGTTGTGCATAAGAAGTTGTGGGTCCAGACTGGAACATCATTCTTGCATAGTCCAGAGTTTGGTTTTGGTAGGTAACACTAGCAGTGTTGCTTGGTTGTGGTTGTACTCCAGGTGGTGTTGGATGGTGCTGTGGTTGGTGAGAGACCGAGCCTATGATGCCATATGCAGCATGGGATGCCCCTGGTGCATCCCAGTAGGAGGTACCTACACGAGGAGCATCCATAATGACAGTGTAAAGGTACCCAGTCTATGCATAAATCAGATCAAACTACTGGGCTTTCAAGATGGCCTCCTCTTCAAATTGGGGACGTTCGGATGTGACATCCTTTGCTATAGGTGGGAGAAAGGTTTTAAGGAACCAATCCAGGATGATCCTGTCATCAAGTTGGATCTTACACAAAATACGGCGTCACTGCCACTCATGGATGTGGTTGGTTATGTGGGTCGCAGTGTTTTGGTGGCAAGATAACAAGATCTCCACTCCTTCGTCATATTTGACAAGGAGTTGGAAATATTATAGGAACATGAAAGCCAGGGAGTTGAAATCTGGGTACTTGGCTTGTGGTAGCTCAATGTACCACTTGGCTGCAGCACCTGTGAGGGTGCGTTGGAATAGTCTTAGCCTGATCGAATCATCTACGATGTTATTTGATGAGCACCATAGATGAAATGTCATGATGTGGTTTTGGGGGCACTCCCCTTCCTTCCCTTCAAATTTGGGAATATATGAGGGTAGTTTGGTTGGCATGGGAGGCCAAAACGTTTGATAGCGGATAGGATCATTTGTTAACTGGGCCAAATCAGGAAAGTTGAGATGTGCCATGAAAGAGAGGTTTGACCCTAAGTTGATGTGCGATGGGGTAGCCATGGTGTTGGGATTTGCAGGTGCATAATGCACCTGCATTATTGGGGGTACTTGTGGCACCATTGTGGATGGGCTAGTGCCCCTAGGTGTGGTGGGAGGGACAGTGTGGGTGGAATGGCCACTGCCCCCATGTATGACAGGAGGGGCAGTGTAGGTGGAAGGGCCACTGTCCCCATGTGTGACAGGAGGGGCAGTGTATGTGGAAGGGCCGCTACCCCCATGTGTTGCAGGTGGGACAACTTGACTGGTCAATATGGGTGGTGGTAGATGACTTGTCACAATTTGCATAACCCTTCTAGGGCCACCTGTAGGGTTTTTGGTGATATTTTTTGGTGTGGACATGGGTCCACTACCAATTTCTATGCCAGCAAATGGATCCAAGTTTGCACCAGCCATGGGGCTTGATGGTGCAGTGTGTAGGTCTTGTTCAGACTGATATGGGTTTGAATCTGAATTAGAGGCTGTGTGGCCTTCTGATGGTGTGGGAGGTCATCAAGAATGGTGTCGATGATGTTGGTTTAATGAACCAAACTGTGGTGGTTCACCTCTTAGGCATGAGGAAGAGCGTGAGGGATCAATTGTGTTAATTTTGAATGTAAAACAAGTGGTAATGATTATTGGACCCCTGTTTCAATGGCTTCCTATTGGTTGTAGGTGGTCACTTAGCCACCAAGATTTCCAGAAGACAGCTCTTGGCTTTTTCCTCATGGGTGTGCTACTCAATCGATGGGGGTCGTTGCCCATTTCGCTAGGTGATTCCTCTCAGCGGCCAGCTACTTTGGGGTTCCCATGGTACTCATCACAATGAGTTTCTAGGCTGAGCCCAAGTACTTCCCATGGTTAAGGCAGTCAGGGACTTATGTCCTCAAAGACTGTAGATTTTTAACTTAGTGTAAATTTATAAATTTTAGTGGCTCTCTCAGCGTCATGAACTGAGTTGGGTTGATTTACATGGTATGGTGTGTATGTATTTTTGTTTTTTCTGTTATCTGGTGGCTACAAATGGTTTATAAATATTCCATAGAGTTCATGTCATTGTGGATGAAAGCAGTAAATAAACAAAAAATTTGTAGACATATACCATTTTTTATCCTGAATTGTGATAGCCTGACTAAGTGACTACCTTACACCTATATCCTTATTCAACCACGAGAAGGAGTTGGGCTCTCAACACAATGGGACTAATCTCATTCATAGATCCACAAGTCACCTTCCAGATGTAAGGTTGGTCAACAGGGAGGACGCTAAGCGCCATGAAAATGCCTCCTACTCTACCTCCTCTACCTTCCAAGTCACCTGTTTTTAGTGGTTTCGAACAATATTGGGTGAAGTGCCTATTACTATGCAAGCTATGCCCTTCGTCTTATCCCAGAATACACCAAAGGGTGATGACTGGGTAGAGGAGGAAGGGTAAGCAAGATTGTTGATTTTAAGTGAGTTTTAGTCAAACTATATTCATTAACCCATTAAATGTTTAATTTACACTTTGTTCTGTACATGAAAATGTCATTAACATAAACAAAAATAGAAATAAAACAATTATAATGGACAGAGGCAGCTGAGTAGCACTGACAGTCCTTAATTATTAAAAACCCAATTCTGAATGACAGATTGCACGTTTCAGGTCAAATGTGGTGAGGGGGTCACCAAATTTTTCTAGAAACAGACGAGGGGGTTGCTCATATTTTGCAGACAGAAGAGAGTTGTCTTTTGGAAGGGGGTCGCACCTTTCGAGGGTAAAAGGGTGACCTGGTCGCACCTGTGAGGCCCAAATGAGTGACCTGGTCCCCTGTCTAGGCCCGATAAGTGCGACCTGCTCCGGAAGGTGAGAGTTTTTGACCTCGAGTCAGATCTGGTCGACAGTAACCTGTACTGTGGCCAAATGGACTCCAATTTGCCTTGTGGAGGATCGACAGTAACAGAAAATGTAAATAAACATGATTTAAACTAGATTTAATAGAAAAATTAACCTAGGGAAAAAAACTAAACTAAAACTTGAAATTTTGAAAAACAGACCCAAGGATCCTATGGGATCGACCTGTTATAGTCGCCAATTCTGTAGCAAAGATTTCTCCCTTGCTACAGGGCAGGAATGGCTACCTTCTGTCTATAGGATGGAAGGGTAGGTTCCTGGTGGTGAAATGCAATAAAAATGGACAAAGATGAAATAAAGAACAGAAAGGAAGAAAATATGGTTGGAAACCCCTCTGCAAACACTGTTAGGGTTTAGTTCCAGCTACCTGCAAACAAATGTTAGAACCAAAATACCTGCAAAAACAAGTTAGGCAATAAACCTGCAAACAAACAATGGATTAGAAAGCAAATAAAATATTGAAGCAAATATAGAAAATAACACTAGTGTACCTTCTCTTGACGGAAAGGGCTACCATGCCCTAGCTTGGAGAAGCACCTCTCTTGGATGGGGGAGCTATGGCTCAATGGATGATGGAGGAGAGGGAGTGTGGGTGGATTGAGAGACAAAGGTTCTCAAGGAATCCACTCGGGCAACATAACAGTATGCAAGGGAGAAGTGTTTTGAGAGTGATCCCCATGCCTCTATTTATAGCTTTTTTGGGGATTTTTAGGGTTTTAAGCCCTTGGTTGGGGCTTTAGCCCCTTTTTTGGGATTTTAGCCCCTTTTGCCCTATCTTTAGCTCCTTTTGGGGTTTTTATCTCCTGTTGGTAATAACTCCCAATTGATCATTCTATTCATGGCTAAGCATTCATTTATACATTCATGTGACGGTTGTGTTTCACCTTCCGTCCAGCCTTTTCG
>LPNX010708842.1:259707-281684 GCA_001517045.1 Pseudotsuga menziesii
ACGTATTCTTCTTCTGTTGTTGAATCTGCCTAAATTGATTGTTTGCGTGATCTCCATGAGATAGCTGCTGATCCAAGACTCATAGTGTATCCAGAAGTTGATACTCCTGTCTCCTTATCGCCATCAAAATCTGAGTCTGAGTACCCAATAAGTTTGAAGTCATCCACTTTAGAGTACTTGAGTCCAACATCTTGAGTCCCCTTCAAGTATCTTAGAACCCTTTTTGCAGCTAACCAGTGTCCTTCACAAGGTTTATGCATGAACCTTGAAAGTATGCCAACAACATAAGAAATATCTGGTCTAGTTGTTGTAAGGTAGATAAGACCTCCTACCAGTTGTCGATACTTGGTCGCATCCTCAAATTCTTTTCCTTCGCTTGATGTGAGCTTCATTTTCTGTTCCATTGGAGTAGATATAGGGTTGCATTCTGTCATGCAAAATTTGTTTAGTAGTTCTCCAACATATTTTTTCTGAGATAGGAAAATATACTTAGGATGTTGAGTGACTTCAATTCCTAAGTAATAGTCGAGATGTCCCATATCTGTCATTTCAAAAATATTTTTCAAATCTTTCTTTATGGATGCTATATAGCTCTCATTGTTCCCTGACATCAAAAGATCATCTACGTACACCACAAGATACACAACATATCTTCCAATTTTCTTTATAAACAGTGTTGCATCATCAAGATCAAAATGTTCGAAATTTAACTTCAAAAGATGCTCGGTTAACTTTTCATACCATGCGTGAGGTGCTTGTTTTAGGCCATACAAGGATTTGACAAGCTTGCATACCTTTTGTTCTTTTCCTTTCACAAAAAAGCCTTCTGGCTGAGACATGAAGACATTCTCTTTCAAGTCTCCATTCAAGAAACCAGTCTTCACATCCATTTGATGAACTTTCCACCCTTTCTGAGTAGCTAAAGAGAGTAAGGTTCGGATGGTAGCCCATTTTGCTGTAGGAGAAAATGTTTCTTCATAGTCAATTCCTTCTTTCTGTGCATAGCCTTTTGCTACAAGCCTCGCTTTGTGCTTGTCAAGTGAGCCATCTGATTTGTATTTGTTCTTGTACACCCACTTGCAGCCAATTGGTTTGGTTCCAACTGGAGGGTCAACCAGCTTCCAAGTTCCATTCTTTATGAGTGCATCATACTCATTTTGCATAGCTTCTTTCCACTCGATTCGAGTAGAAGCTTCTTCAAAGGAAGTTGGTTCAAAGTTAGCAGATAAATTAAATTCACAATCAAATGATACATCCATGTCATCACCTGAATTATCTGCTCCTCCTCCATCTTCTTGTCTTTTCGAACTTCTCGTTCCCGTCTTTCCAACTTCATCTAGATGGACACTTTCAAGTGTCTTTGTGGCCCATTTAGGAATCTTCCATGATGGTCCTGGTTGATCAGCCGGTGAAGCTTCATCATTGATTGAGAGTCTTTCAATTCTCTCAATCACATCATCCAGTTGAACCTCTTGTTCAAGTGAAGTTGCAGGAACTTCTTCATGCGGGGGAGTTGGTGCTTCATATGGAAATTCCAAAGGTTGATCCAGAATAGGAATCCCCCCTTCAAGATTTGGAATTTCATATTCATTTTCATAATAGTTCTTTGGATGAGGATAATTTTCCAGATGATCAAGCTGTCTCTCAATAGACTGGTCATTTTTATTAGTTTCAAGAAAAATGACATCTCTGGAAATAACAAATTTCTTGTTTACCTCATCATACAAATGGTATGCCTTGGAGTATTCTTCGTACCCCAGGAAAATGCACTTTCTGCTTCGAGCACCAAGCTTGTTTCTTTTCTCCTTCGGAATCAAGGCATAACAGGTGGAACCAAAAACTCTGAGATGCCTGACTGAAGGGAAATGGCCAAACCACATTTCATGTGGAGTCTTGTTATCAAGTGCATTTGATGGACTTCTATTTCTCAAATATGCTGCACATATTACTGCATCACCCCAAAACATTAGTTTTACATTCTTGACAAACATCATTGAGCGAACCATATTCATTATGGTTCTATTCATTCTCTCTGCTACACCGTTTTGTTGAGGATTGTAGGGAACGGTAGTCTGATGTGCAATTCCATGTTGACGAAGATAAGCTTCAAAATCATTTGAAGTGTATTCTTTTCCATTATCAGTACGAAGTGTACCAATTTTTTATTGTGCTTGTTTTTCAATCAATGCATGAAATTCTTTGAATGTTTGAAATGCTTCTGATTTTGTCTTTAAACAGTATGTCTAGCACATTCTTGAGTAGTCATCAACCAATGTCATAAAATACTTGTTCCCATTTGCTGAAGGAGTTGGCATTGGGCCACACAAATCAGAATGTACTAACTCTAATTTCCTACTTGCTCTGAAATTAGATTCATGGAATGGCAGCTTACTATGTTTCCCTAAAATACATGCATCACATTTATTCTTCTCTTTAGGAATGGTGGGCAAGCCAAATACACCATTATTTCTCAACAAACGAAGACTGTTATAATTTAGATGACCAAATCTTGCATGCCACAATGAGCTAGATGACATATTACCTTCTCCATGCTGAGAGAGGTAGGCATAGTTCTGAAATCTTGCGGATGAACCCTTGAGCTTCAGCAGCTTTCCATCTTCGTATCCAGTCATGATGACTTGGTTGTCAGAGGACTTTCTTATTTCAACGATTCCATCAAATATGTGTATGGAATGGCCTTACTGTCGAATCTCCACCAAGGACAGCAGGCTTCTCTGCAACTCTGGAAGATAGAGAACGTTCTTCAACAAGAAATCAGGGAATCCAGGCATCTTTAGTCGAATGGTGCCCATTCCCTTTGGTTTAATACTTGACTTATCTGCAAAGTAAACTATGCCATCTATTGTTTCATTCAGTTCTTCAAAACAGTCTTTTCTAAATGTCATGTGTGATGTTGCACCAGTATCAAGCAGCCAACAATCTTTATAATATGAAAGAGAAGTCATTTCATTAAATCCAAGATTACAATGTGCAACAATACAAGAATCAGAAGATTTACTAGCATCTAGGTCATCTTTCTTCTGGTTGTGCTTGTCTTTGATTGAGTCCCATGAATCCCAACACTGATCTGATGTGTGCCCAGTCTTTCCACAATGCTTGCACTTTGATCTTTTTCTGGAGTTGTTTCTGCCCCCTCTGCCTCTCTTGCTGCAATCTCCCTTGGAAGGGTCTTTGAACTGATTCTTTGTTTTCTGAACAAAGTCAAGGGATTCTTCGACAGGCTCACTTGATTTCTTGATCTTTCTAGACCATTTTTGATATGTTTCCTTGCCATTGAGGACATCACCAACAATAGGTGCTATAGATTGCATTTTTCCAACTATTAGTGTAATTTACAATATTGATACCACTTGTTGGTAATAACTCCCGATTGATCTTAATATGACAAAGAGAAAAACAATAACCTTGCAGGTCTATAGTCTCTGCCAAGGTGATTTACAATTAGCAGCAATACAATTTATATGGTGCTGTTCAAACATAAAAAATAATAGGCTCAACAACTGTTTACAACAATATTTTCATGTCACATGACAAGTTTTCAAAGGAACATATCAGAATGATTCCAACATTCAGCAGCCAATATACTCAATCCAGATACAAACTTACAGCTCGTAGCATTGGTGCTTCAATGCAGCAGTTGTAGCTCGCAACAGACAGCAGATATTCTTTCTCCAACGCAATTCACTCAGAAAATTAGGGTTTTAGCAAAAGGTCCAAATAGCTCAAAACACATATCAGTCTTCAACGAGTCTTCAATCTTCAAATAATCTTCATAGTCAAGGCAGCGCAGTCTCCAATCTCAACGCAGATATATATAACTCTCCACAATCACAGGCCCATACAATAATCACAGGCCCAAACTCATACTCAACAATTCATAATTCATGTGCTCGTCTTGGAAACAAAGTGCAAATACAATTCAATCAATTCAGCCAGATCTTACAGCAATTCTTCAGTCTCCAATACTTCAGTCCATGCACAACATTCACAGGCTACACGCAGGCACAGCTTCATGCAAGCACAGGAAGGCTTCAGGCTTAGTCTACAGGCATCAGCTTCAACATATATCAGTATACGTAGGATATATCAACACATATATCAACGCATATACCAGTCTTCATCGCATAACTGAGATAACAGCTCTCCATGCAGCTCCTCGAATTAGTACTCCAGGCAGCTCTTTAAGGCAGGGTATACTCACTCAGTCACAGGCCTCCACGCACAAGTTCAACTGGCTGTATTGTAGGCTATATAATTGATGTCCCTTCTAAACTAATTTGGGATACCAAGAGTCGATATAATTGATACAATGTCACTTCTTTCTAGACTATGGCGCGTGTTGTTGGGTTAAACAAGAATCTTGAAACCCTTACACTAATGAGGAACAACCACACAACAGACTCTCTCTCTCAAGCAATTTTATATCAATACTACAAATCACCATAATATATGTAAGTCTACGCCTCCAAATTCATGAGCAATTGCTCTAAAATTTATTATTATGGCGATGCATTCAATACTTATTCCCATAAAATAGTCAAATGCCAACAATACGTAGTCATCAACGCAGGCTCCAACCAGCAGATATATGGAGGAGATACGGCATATCGCAGCATAGATCACAATCAGTCTTCACGCAGTTGAAGTTGCAGCAGTCTTCTCACAAACGCAGCATTATTCTCAACTCTTCAACGCAGCTCCACGCAGGCTCTTTACGCAGCATACATGCATAAAATTTCAGAGAAGTGCGACTGAAATAGATCAAGCACAGCAAAGAACCAAAGTTGCAGCCATGGATCTCTTCTCGAAGAAAGCACTTGGGATATTGAAGGATGCAGGTAACATCGGGTATGCCAAGCTGAAGAGCGATCTTGCAGACATCAACGTTGCAGTTGTGAAAGCGACTGGACACTATGAAGAACCTCCCAAGGAAAAATATGTTGTCGCTGCGTTGGCTGCAACAGAAGAGGTTTAGTCAGGGGTCATCTCAGAAAATTTATTGAAACGTGGTTGAGTCGAACCAAGAACTGGAAAAGCCACGCTCAGCACTCCATCTTGACACGTGGCAGAGATGGCCTCCAGGAAGTTGGGTATTGGTATAAGTCTTCACAACGCAAACCACAGCACACAACACACCAGTACACGGGATTAGGGTTTCCACCCTTTATGCAGTCTTCAACGTAATATTCAATAACATCCTCACGGTATTCAAGCTCATACTCTTCTATATCAACTCAAGAAATGGTGAAGGGAGAATATTTCTAGGGTTTCATCCAAAATAATACTCATCACCAGACTTTAACTTTCACGTAGAATTTTACAATAATCACTAGACTTCTGGTCGGGATTAGGGTTTCATGTGGAGGATATGAGAGGACGCGGGAAGGGTAGAATAAACTCAGCCGAAACCTTGAAACTGTAGAGGAATAAACTCATCAGGAAGCAAAATGAGAACACTATACTCACAGCAAAGTGAGACCAAGCCCACTTCTCAATGCAGCACACAAAACTCAATCGTGAAGGAATTGTAACGCATACAATGCATGCAGGCAGGATAGACTGGCAGGCAGAATGCCAGGAATGGGCAGACTGGAAACAGGCAGGAGTTATGGCAGCGCTCTGATACCACTTGTTGGTAATAACTCCCGATTGATCATTATATTCATGGCTAAGCATCCATTTATACATTCATGTGACGGTTTTGTTTCACCTTCCGTCCAGCCTTTTTGGCTTCCAACTATTCCTATTTATTTATTTACAATATTATAATCCCTAACGGATTATATTCTAACAGCTCCTTTGAGGGGTTTTATCCCCTTTTTGGAGGCTTTAGCCCCTAGGAGGACTATTTAAGCTCTTTTTTTGGGTTTTTAATCCCTTTTGCTCATTCTTAAGCTTTTTTGAGGTTGTGGGGGTCTAATGGGGTGAAATGAGGGTCGTGCATGGGTGTCCTTGGGTGGTGTAGGCCATGTAGAGCTAAGTGAGGGATTTTTTGGGTTAACAATATCCCTCAACCAAATAACCTCAGCCAGTGATATAGGACTTAAACAAACATGTCAAACTCAGTCAATCTCATAAACTCTTAGACACAAAAGGATTTTTCACTCCACTCAAATCAAGTCAACAAATCAAGAAAATATCAAGCAAATAGTCACTTACAATACTATCAAAGGTTGTCATTAACAGTTAATAACAGTCCATCTCCACTTAGGTCAAATACACAATGATCAAAACTTGTCAAACTAATTTTCAAATAAAACACTTAGTTTTATCAAATAAATCACTCGCAAGATATTTTACTTACATGTAAAGTTCTCATTCAATATATATTTGAAGTCATAACATATTCAATGACTTCAAAGATATATACCAATATATAGCCTCGCATACTAAGATCAAATATGAACTCAATCCATGAGAGACATGTGCCATCATAAGAGAAACCCAGAAGCATGAGCCATACCTTTTTGAAGATCACAAGATGAAGAAACAATGGACAAACCAAAATAAACTCTATATCATGTCATCAGATAACCCTCGTAACAATATTTCTAGTGAGCCAATAATTTTGTAATTCCGATTTCGTATGAGAAAGTTATGCCAATTTTAGTGAAGATGCCGAAAAATTTCTCCTCCACAAAATTTCACACTTTTCTCCAAGAGTTGCGAAATACCAAAGAGAGAATTGATTGATGAACTAATGAGATGTTTGATATTCTATTTATATAGGTCATGTAGCAAATTTAGTACCTCAAATTGGGTCGACATGCAATTCAAAATTACAAATAATTACATTCTCTTTTGTTTGGTCATCTGACCCAAAAAGGTGGGGTACACCAACTTCAAAAATTCATAGCTCTTCAACCGTAAGGATTTAGAAGATGCTCCACATATCAACAGAAATGGATTGACAAGGAATATCTTCGTATGATGGGTTTATGTGCAAATTATTGGTCTAATACCCTTAAATTCTTCAATTTGTACAAGACATCAAGACTCCACACATAAATGTGCCAAAGACCATGTTACCTTATGCATAAGTTACAAGTTCAAAGGCTTCAATGGAAATGATCAAAGGCATGAGGGATTCTATGGTATTAAAATCCACATACTTCTCATAAAAAAGGATGAGGGATCCACCATATACTCATCATACCAAGGGTGTCAAGGACTCCAACACCACCAATCAAGTGGGAACAGAGACTTTTTCAAGAATATCATCATCATATTCAAGGTCTCCATATCATTAGAAACATATCCAATGGTTCCACTATATATATTCATCACCATAAGAGTACCAAAAACCCAAAAGAGTGGTACAAAGACCTCACCACTAGTTTTCAACACCTTATGGGCTTCATATGAATGATCACAAGGCTACAACATGCCAATGACCATATAGCATTTAAGGGCCATCAAACTGCCATATGTGTGGGTTCAAGATCAAAAATTCCAAAACACTAAGGACCCCATAAGAAGGGGTTCCAAGATACCACCATAAGTGTGGGCTCCAAGACCCAAGTCTCCACATGCAAGAGGATCAAGATCTAAGCGCATGGACTCAAGGACCCCACAATAACTCAACAACCTCAAGACCATCCAATGCAAGCAATGGGGCTCCAACATCAACGCATCAAGGGGCTTACACACATGGGCCACATCATCAATCTAACAACTAATCAAGATACCAAAACAAGTACAAGCATAAAAAGCAACACAAATACCAATAACCAAAGATAAACCAAGAGCAAGGAACTCAACAATGGACTCAAATGGGACCATCATACAACTTAGGGGCACTTGACCAAGTCAATGGGTAACCGGGGTTTTTTTTTGTCATTCCAAGGCATCGAAGGGCTTCAAGCTTGGGCTTGAATAAGGCCAAAATATCTCCTCTAACATAAAAAACCACAAACTAAACACTAACTCTTAGAGATCCACAAGGGGCACCAAGGACTCAACAGTTGGAATCAATGACCATACACCATTGGCATCAATGACAACTTAATCAATAATGAATATGGTTGTCAACTCACTATCTAATTTCATTCTATATTGGCACATTGCACATTCCTAAGTGTTTCATTATAAAATATACATATAAGCATAAAAACCATTTACACGTATATAAGAAGAAAACATGAGATCCACATTCACCATGAACACATTGTATATAAATCTGATAGAAGCGTTTTTATATTAAGCATAATAAAATTTTCAAAAATGTGCTAGGACAAAATTCTAAAGATCATAGATTTTAGACAACACTCAGTCAAAAACTCTGAAGCTCATGGATTTTATAAGACAGTACATGTAGATGATAGGGATACATATAGGTAGTAAGTCTATCATAACAATCACGATAACATATCACTTATTGAGCTACTCAAGCGAGTAGACGCCTGATCCACCCATGAACTCCTACTATATGGCATTGATACTCCCATGGTAGCTCATTCAATGACATGTCTGGAATCCTAGAATTCAACATATCTAGGTTCCGCTCGGTCTCTTCCATATTTGCACCCACATCCCAATCATACATATCCCTCACCTCCCCCGTCGTTGAATAGGGGAGGATAAAGGTGTCCTTGATGGTCCCACATCTGCATTAGTGAAACATAAGGAGTCTTAGCACACATAAAAAATAAATATTTCAAAAGTCATAAAAAATGAGAAGCATGAAGTTCCTTCCTTACCTATCTCAGCGTAAATTGGTACTTTTGGGAGTGGCATGTTAAGGTCTCCTTTAAAATTTGTGCTTGCATATGCATAGTCCTTGAACATGAGTAGATACTAGCATACCCACCTACATAAATTAAGCCCATAGTTGTGTATAGGGCCACCATTTCAACCAAATAACTTAGTCCACCTCTTCATACATGGATCCCGTGGATATGGGTTAGCCATATCTATATGTTGTGGATGAAAGACATGAAATCTCTCCATAAAAAGTATACCAAAATGGATTTGTATCCAAACTTATTTTTCTTTCCTAACCAATGCTTAATCAACTGGAATTTTATGAAGCTCAATAGACTCTTGCACCAGTTGAATACAGTGGGTTGCATGCACTCTATAGCGCATAACATCTAGGATCTAGTCTCCTAGTGATGGGACTTGGTACCCACCACCCAGACTATGGAAAACATAATGATCCTCAACTTCACGCCATGGACTTTCTTGATTGTGGTGTTCCCATTGTTTGGCCTAGTCCTAGGAACGTAATAATAATCAATAAGTGATCTCACATTCTCTTCACCACTGCTCTTCACCAATATGATGACCCAATATCCTCTCCTTGAGATCCTGGTCAAGAAGTAAATATCATCTATCTCCAAAGAGAGATCATGAACCCCCACTTGGAAATGTTGCTCAACAGGGTCCCACATCCTCACCAAATGCTCTAGCAGAGGAACTTGAGCCCTCATACTTGGAGTGAGGAATAATTTCACTAATCCACATTCTCAAAGGGCCAACATGGTATTGAAATTATTCAACCCTTCAATATCTTCCAATTCATGATATCTCTCCCTCCATTCCAACATGTTTTCCAATTGAAACCTACCAAATCACGAGTTGGGGCGTTATAATGTTGTTTTTTTTTAAAAACCCTTGATATTTTTGGGTGTTTTATTCTTGCAAACTTGCATTTTGTAGTTGACACACCATGTGTTCTACCACAATGCATATTTGATGTGTTTTTTCCTTTTGGTGTTTGCATCTAGCTTTATCATCGCGTTCCCTGAAAGAGGAAGATGCATCGACTGCAGAGTGTTATTTTGCTAAAAAAATTCACCAAAAAATCATTAGAACTGTTGTGCCATTATATCTTTGGGAAATGAGTGCAATCAGATTCTTAATTATTATGTGGTGAAAAGGAATGAATAATACACATTGAACAAAACAAATCTCATAGGGGAAAAACAAGTATTGCTCAGATAATTATAGCATAAACTTCATTACAGTATCCAGTGTTACAATGGTGTTAAATAAGGAGGAGTTTGAATCATGTTAATAGGATTCAAATTCACCAACTGAATCTAACTGTATCTGTCTGCATGGCTAACTAAATATTTCTAAATCACTATTGGAGTTCAACTAGCAAACTCCAGATATCTAATCCAGTCTCTCAATCAGTTACAATCAATCAAACCAGTCTAACTGCAGTGGTAGGTGAGAAGTAGGTGAGAACTGGAACCTTCCCACATGCAACCATGCAAAACTGGCGCTAACTAAATTGGAGGATATATATCTGAATGTAACTAAAGTATAACTACGATTAACTAGATACCAACTGTCAACAACAGAAGGAGGTTGGTGTCGACACTCCCAGTGGCTCCTAAAATGTAGGGATTGGTCTAGGAGGCACCTAAACTGATGCATGCAACTACAATCAGTCTCAATTAGCCTCTATCGGTGTTCCACACACTTTAGTGTCTAGTACATTTGGCCCCATTAGGACAAGTGGACCCAATGGTACGAGTGGACCCAATAATAATTAAATGACTCCTAAGTTAGGAACATATAATCTAATAGATGGTTTGGAAAAGGAAGGATTATAAATCCTAACACCCACCCTGAGTCCTAACTTGGACAACTATGGGCCCTGGAAACAAGGCCAAAATTCACCCATATACAATCTAAAAGATAAAAAAATACTTCTTAATAAACCAAGTAAATAGGGGAAAACCTCATGGGAAAACCCCCCATCAAAATAAGCAGGAACAAGAAAATACAAGCTATGTTTAGAAGAAAGAAGCTTCCTCCTTAGAAAAATAACTTGTCAAAAAAATCTACTGCAATTTGCAGCACTATGCAGTAGTATGGTTCTACTGTGCATCAGCATCCTGAAGCTGTGCATGTGAACCTACCAATGTCCTTATGAGTTGATGAACCTGTGTGTTTCTTCTGGATGGAAGAGCTGGAGGATGATCAATTTTTTTTTTATGTGGGCCAAGTGGTTGATCATTTGCTATCATCATGTAGAACTTTCCTGGAATTTTTTTGCACCACTTTGTAGGTAGCGAATATATGAGGGAAAGAGCCACATGCTCATTTTGATAATGGGACCTATTTCTCCTTCTGTCTTCTGGATTTCCAGCACCATCCCCTACTGCATCAATGATATTTTGATCCCATCTAGGCTTATGCCTTTAGTTTGGAATGAGTGTTGGATTTGGATCTAGAATCTCATGAGGTTCAGCCTCAATAACAATATCATGTTGTACTTGATCCTCTTCATCTGAATATGAAACATGTAACAAATCATCATCATCAAAAGGTAGTGGAAGAGTGGTTATACCTTCTTGTGCTTCGGATGGTGGTGCATCACACAACTGATCTTCTTCAAACTGCACACTCTGCTCAATGAAGCATTTCCTAGTTGAAACCTCCATGAACTTGTATTCTTTTGCATCTTATGCATATCCCAGTAGAATGCATTTGCTACTTTGGGATTGGAATTCCTTCCTCTTTTCAATGGGTATTATAGCCCAAGATTTGGAACCAAAAACTCTAAAATGAGAGACATTGGGCTTATGCCCATGCAGTGCTTCGAATGGAGTGGCCCCAACCACTTATTTATGAGGCACTCTATTCTACAAATATGAAGCACATTTTACACCTTCTGCCCAAAGAGAAGGAGGGATTTTCTTGGCATGGAGAAGACATGTTTCCATCTCCTTCAGTGATATGTTCTTCCTCTCAGCCACACCATTTTGTTGTGGTGTGTATGGGACTGAGTGTTCCATTCGAATCTCCTCTGATTCACAATAACACTAAAAATATATTTTGATGTACTCTCCTCCTTTATCAGATCTTATGGACTTGATTTTTTTATTGAAACAATTGTTAACCATAGCTTTAAAAACTTTAAAAATATCAAAAACTTCTGATTTCTGCTTCATAAAGTAGATCCAGTAGTACCTAGAACAATCATCAATAAAGGTGAGGAAATACCTGCAACCATTAATGGATGTTGTGGGAATAGGGCACATCACTATGTATCAAATCAAGTATAGAGGCATCTCTATGTGCCTTCCCAACTTCATACCTCTTCTCTGGATGCTTACCTACCAAGCAACCAAAACATACTCCATCAAAATTTTGGATGAGAGGCAAACGTTTAACCATTTTATTATTGTGGATTTGCTGGAGTTATTTGAAATTGAGATGCCCAAATATCTCATGCCAAATCTTACTGAATTTGTTAGCATGAGACAATAAAGCTGTAGGAGGTGAGACAAGAAAAAAATGTGAGAACTTATCAGCTTTAGAAGAATGATGTGCAATAACTTTCGCTATGAGATTTCCAGTATCTTTTTATGTGATATCAACTGAATCTGAGTCAAATGTAAATCCCTTGGGAGAGCCTGTATGGGTCATCTGATAAATAGATAAAAAATTAGCTACAAGGGAGGGGACATAGAGAACACTTTTGAACTCACCATGCTTGGTTTTAACTGAACCGCTTCCTTCTGCTGCAATTTGGGAATCATCTCCCATGTGAATATTAGGACCTTTTCTATTGTGAGGGTAGAGAAATATTCTTTGGAGGAAACCATATGGTTGGATGCTCCAGACTCAATCAAGTATGTGTCGACTGAGTAAGGCTATCCCTTAAGGCATGGCACCTTTCATCATCTTCTATATGTGGTCCATCATCAGAATTCTTTTCTCCTTGAGGACGGGCAATTCTATTCTGCTTGAGGAGGGCAGTCAACTAGTGAACTTTCTTCTTCATACAAGAGTCTTCTTGATGAAAACCCCTCATACAATAGGGACACATCTTCTTTTCAAATTTTTTCTTCTTCTTAGATCCCGAAGCCCCTTCGAAAGTCTTCTGATTCTCTTTAGGCTTTGAATCAATTGCTTTAGGATCCTTCCCCTTAGCTCTCCCTTTATCTTGTGCTTTGGTAGAGTCTGTCACTAGGAGAGCTTGGTTTTTGGAAGTCTGGATGTCTCCCATCTGGATGGACTTCTCTTGCTCCTATATTAAGGACTTGACAAAGGAATCAAGTGAGGGAATCCTCTAATTGGGAATGGAAGCTCTTTCGAAATGGAATATTGAGACAAATATAGAATAATCAGAGCCTACTTTGGTGAGTATGGAGAGAACATGTTGATCATCCTTTCTTTCTATTCTGCATTGTTTGCATTGGAGTGAAAGAAACTTGAATTTTGTAAAGAATTGTTGGATGGTATCAAAACTGCTGGGATGCAAGGCTATCAACTTGTTCTCCAGAATGTGTCCCCGAAGCTCATCTTGCTTGCCAAACAAGACTTCAAGATTCTCCCAAGTTTATTTGGGATTCCTCAAACCTTCAAGGTGAAAGAGGAGATCACTAGATATGTCGGTACATAGATAACCAAAATCTTCATCTATGCGGTTCAGAAACTTTTTTTCTCAGCTGGATGATGGGGCTCAGCCTCCCTTCCAAGTATTATCTTGAAGTATCCCTTGTTGTGCAAGGACAACTGCATATATTCCCTCCAATCAACATAATTGAAGGGTGTTAGGATCTGAGGTGTGGAAGGTGTAGAATCCATAATTTTCCTGTTGATCAGACAATATCTTCAAACAAGCTACATGGAACCAGTGGCAAAATAACCGCAAAAAAAAACCATTCGCACTATGTTAGAATCAAGCCTTCCCTCTTGACATGTACACTTCTTCAGGGTCCATCACACCCTCACCGCCACTGTGAATAAATTCATAGGAGGAAAAAAACTCTTTGTAGGACTTCTGATTTTGGTGTACAATGGAGAGTAGATAGACTTGAAGCTTTCTAGAGCTAGAGATGGCTCTGATACCATATTAGAATTATTATGCCATTATATCTTCAGGAAATGAGTGAAATCAGATTCTCAATTATTATGCAGTGAAAGGGAATGAATAGTACACACTGAACAAAACAAATCTCATAGGAAACAAACAAGTATTGATCAGATAATTACAATATAAACTTCATTACAGTGTTACAGTGGTGTTACATAAGGAGGAATTCGAGTCATGTCAATAGGTTTCGAATCCACCAACTGAATCTAAATGTATCTGACTACATGGCTAACTAAAAGATGTCTAAATCACTATCAGAGTTCAACTGGCTAACTCAAGATGTCTAATCCAATCTCTCAATCAGTTACAATCAATCAAACTAGTCTAACTATAGTGGTAGGTGAGAAGTAGGTGAGAATTGGTGCCTTCCCACATGCATCCATGAAAAACTGGTGCTAAATGAACTGGAGGTTATCTAACTAAATGGAACCCGAAGCATAACTAAGCTTAACTAGTTAGCAACTTCCAACAACTTAAGGAGGTTGGTGTTGGTATTCCTAGTGGTTCCTAAAATGTATTGATTGGTCTAGGAGGCACCTAAACTGATGCATGCAAGTGCACTCAGTATCAGTTAGCCTCTAATGGTGTTCCCCACACTCTAGTGACTGGTACATGTGGCCCCATTAGGCCAAGTGGACCCAATGGTACTAGCAGACCCAATAATAATTAAATGACTCCTAAGTTAGGAAAATATAATATAATAGACAGTTTGGACAAGGAAAGATTATAAATCCTAACAAAAATCGCTTAAAACAAAAAAAATTGTAGATAATCTATCAGGAAAATAAAATAGGCAATGATAATGTTTACATGCAGCTAACAGAATGTGAATCCACTCCCTGGAGTGTCGAGAATTTCCAACACAAGCAAGCTACCACAAATGGTTTTTCACTCTCTTTGTAAAAAACATAATGGTAAAATGAATCCCTTTCACCCCTTTTTATTGACTTGAGGTATAATTTTTTTATTATTTTACCTTGTGATATTTAATTATTTTTTACCTTTTTCATTCAAAACCCCTTTTTATTTTTAGTTATTATGGTTGTTAACACTTGTATTTGAGATCACAGGTCAAACATCATGAGGAAGTTATGGTCCAATTTATTTTCATGCTTCTAGGGCATTATTTTTACTCGTAAAACTCTTTAAGGTTACTTTTCTCTTTTTCATGCTCTGGTTAAAACATGAAAAAGAATCCGAGCATTTTTTATCTTATTTTTGTGCTTGTTAAAACCATAGTAAATAGCGTCGAGTTTATTATTCATTGCCCCATACTTGTGAATCAATGGAACAACGCCAGTGATCTTTCTTCCCTTCACACTTGATAAACCTTTAATCATAGGCTTGTTTCCTAAGGAGCATCTGTCCAGTGGTAGTTTAACCCTATTTCAGCCTTGGCAAACTAACTATGAAAAAGGAATGCCTTAGTAATATTTGACGAAGAGATTTTTCTGTTGCACCTGAAAATTCCGCAGTTGCATGTTTTCCTTTCATAAAGACTAGCCAGAGATTCCTTGGAAACTTTTTTCCATCCCTAGGAAGGGCGGTGCTTTTCCCCAATTTTGACATAGCGTTGACGGTGCTCTATCCAGTGGAGTAAAAGGTGTCATCTCCTCTTGGTATTTTGGTAGTAGGCACTGACGTCACTTCTCTTAGTTGATAAAAAAGTGTCGGCTCTCTTTCACCTGAAACCAAGTGCGCCGATCAACCAAAAATATGAAAAAAGAAAGTTCTAGAAGCTTCCTTGCGAAAGCTTCCATAGAGGCAGTTCCTACTTGCTTGGGAGAGGTGGCATTCGCCTTCCTCACCTATTGGGATCACCTCCTATCCACTTCCTAAGCGAATCTCATGAAACTTTTCCTATAAATGAAGCCTTCATGGAGTGCGTGAAGGAGGCCAAAGAAAGCACCCTTATGCTATTGGATTGAGATCAGATTTAGAGGCAAGATAGAATGAGCTTGTATGTGAAAAGATTTTTGTAGATGTGGAGGCTTGTAGATCTGTTGTAGAGGATAAATCCATCAACATCAAGGCTTGGTTGTACTTTACTCTCTCTCATTATTAATACAAAAGTGTTCCCCTTTCCCGTATTTAATGTGCTTTAATTGAATTTAAATATTGTTAGACTCCTTGATCACTAACATAGGTAACTAGTTTGTCATGATGCTCTCACTTTATGTTTTTTGTCTTTTGATCTATTTTACAGGTATTGAACATTGCGAGGACTTCCAAAACAAGGACAAATGGACTTGGATTTGAGGTATGATTTTGGTTTCATGTTATTCAAATTGAATATCTAGGGGAAGGATATGTTCTTGTGCTCTTTTGCTCTACACTTGTGCTACAGGGTAGAGGAACAACTCTTGTCCACAAGAGGTGTAAAATTCCTGATAACAAAATTGGCGACTCCACTGGGGATGTAATGCCCCGGTTTTGACCCCGTTACATTAAATGTACATGATATATATATATATATATATATATTGTAAATGATCATGGTGTGGAGCTAAAGGCCAAGGCCCCACCATTGATCGGTAATGCCATGTTTTGGGATTTAAATTGTCACTGATGGTATATCGGGACATGCGGCATATATTGTATTGGTCATCATGTAAATATGCATCTATAATCAATTAAATGAACACAACCAGCTACGGTCGCGGCAACTAAATCGAATGGGGCATGATTTTCCCAAGGATAAGGAGGTAAAGGGGGGGGGATTTGTCCAACTTTGGCTAAAATGAGCAAAACCCATGTGTCTTATTCCCTTGTTTTTATTTTCAACCACTCTCATTGAAGAATTACTGCTGGTGGTTGAAGTAGTTAATGATTTTGGGGGCTGGGGTGGCAGGACTTTCAGTCTTCACCCACACGCACCCTCTACCCACGATTTTGGCTGTTCATCTCCTCACGCAGATATTCATCTTCACTACACGAGTTGCTGAGCACCCACGACTGCAAATTCACGTCCTCCTGGAAGCAATTCACCTTCACGCACTTCCCATTTGGCTGCTTATTGCTTTCACGCACAGGAATTTTTCCTGGGTTTTTAACCACACGATTTTCTTCTGCAATTCGCGTCCTCTCTATTGCTGGGCATTCTCACGTAGAGGATTCCTTTCCCGTTTTTGGTCTCACACACAGAAATTTCTGGGTTTTACCCATGTAGCTTCTTTCCCCGCGGATTTGCGGATGGTGTGGCCATATCCTGTACTCACAGGATGATTGTGGGTTCTGCATTGTTGCTCACGCCCACCCACAGGTTGAGAGACTATAATTTTTCCCCAGCTCGGTCTGTATACGTTTTCTTGGTGATTTCATTGCCCAGGACGGGCTGTGTTTTTCCATATTGATGATTGTGATCATTGTGGTCTTCTTACATGTTGGTGGCTATTGTAAATTCGCCTGAGAGTCATTTTGGCCACGATAGGGCCAATAATGACTCAGAGTTCGTTTTCCTATTTAAGCTGTGAGAGCTGAATTGATTGCCTGAGTGCAATTGTTGGTCTTTGGACTGTGTGAGGAGTAAGGGTGTTGGCTTGGTTGCTTGATAAACCAGGTGCTAGAAACCACACAGACAGAGCTAGAGGGATGGCCTTCTTCTCCATCACCCCTGAATAGCACTGGAAGGGAATGCAGGGCCTGGGGGACTGTGTAGCAGAGAAGGGACTGATTCCTTGTGTTGGGTGTGGATGGGTGTCTTAGAGGTCAGGCTAGTTCGAGTGTAGGTGTTCTTGGCTTTGTAATGAGCTCACCAGCTTAGCAAATTGCCTTCATCAACTCCTTAATGGCCTGATAAACCCAACTTGGTTGGCTTGGCTGTGTGTTTTTGTGTATCCTGGCTATGTGTAAGCCTGCTAGTTCCCTTATTCCTTGGAGAATCATGCCCATCTCGGGGGTGGCAGCGTTGCTGAGAGATTGAGGAGCACACTGGACTATGGTTGGGTGGAACGTTGCAGCGACGTAGCTGGTTGTGGAGCAAAGATTTCATAAGATAAGTAATCTTGTGCATTTTACCTCTGCAAATCTATAATTACTGTTAATTAAATAGAAATGAACACGTTGAAATAATGATTGAGTGAATGCATGTTGTTTCTGCTGTGCAAGATGAATTAATTCAGTTGTGTATGATGGACAATTGTATATGTGCATGTTTTTGCTTCAATGCATTCTACTTCAGCATTAGGTTTTGCCATTTTACTTCCTGTACATGTTCATGAGGCTGTTAGTATGCTTGGTTAATGCCATGGATCGTCCTCCTTGCCGGTCGGAGGCACGGGGACGTGACAGTTAATGGTATCAGAACACTGGGTTGCAGCATGGGCCTGCATGAGCCGCCAAGATGTAGTAACATGGGTTACATTTCATGCTGCCCAGCCGAACCATTGGAAGACTGTGAAAAATTTGAAATTGGGGAAATTTTTGTTGAAATGTTGAGCAGTCGGAAGGGTAGGAGAAGTAAAGCTTCCGCCGTAGCGGAAGGTTTCAGGAAGTTCCTGTCCGCTGTAGCGGAAGGTTTTGTGAAGTTCCTACCCGCTGTAGCGGAAGGTTTCATGATCTCCCCACCCACCATTTCGGATGACAGAGTGATTCTGCAGCCGATCGTAGAGTCACCCGACCATCGACGCCACAGAAAAGTTGAAAATCGGCTAAGTATAGAACGGTCGGGCCATCGGAGGAAGTGAAATTCCGTCGTTGCGGAAGGTTTCACAATATTTCCATCCGCCGTTGCGCGCGGATTGGTGAAGTCCCTCGCCCGCCATTGCGGACGGCGAATCGCTTCGGCTTCCGATTGGAAAGTCCGCCGACAGCCGACACAGTAAAAGAAAGATTGAAAATTTGGCTAAGTGTCGGAACGATCAGAAGGGAGAGTGGTCCGACGTCCGATGTTTCGAGAGTCCGCCGACGTCCGATGTGATTCTAAAAGCCGATCGGAAGAGTTGACGAAGTGGGAATTCACCATTGCGGACGGATTGGTGAAGTCTCTCGCCCGCCGTTGCGGATGGCGAATCGATCTGGCTTCCGATTAAGAAGGCTGCCGACGCCGCAAGAGAAGTGTGCCGATCGGAAGAAGAAAGGGAGGGAGCGTCTGACGTTGCGGAAGGCTGAAACTTCCGGGGGAGCCGCCGTTGCGGATGCTTAGATGAATAAACCACCCGATCAGAGATTCATCCGACGCCCGATCAGAGAGTCAGCCAACACCCGATTTACACAGGGGAAAATTTGAGTTTTCCATGAGATTTGTTCCAGCAGATTTTAACTGTTTCCAGTGGGATTTTTGACTGTTTTTCAGGAGAATTTCAGGGTTGAAAATAAGAGAAATTGGCAGTGATCTTATGCGCCAGATTGCGCGAAAATCAACAATTTACAAAAAAAGGTAAATTTTGACCCCCGTCGTCCCCCTCAGATAGACGTTCTTGGATGAAGGAAATTTTGTGTGTTTGGGCATTTGCAATTTTATGATTATTTCCAGAAAAGGTAAATGATTATGATTTATATCAATGTTAGGCATCTAACAATTGTGTTGTTATTAACACGTTTGCATAATCATAGTTACCCTCAAGGGCAGTATTCCAGGTAGTGCAGTTGGTAAGTAAGTTGCGGTTCAGTATGAGAACCCATGATGGGTATGATGCTCGGGATTCTGATGAGCATGCCCGAGATGCCATGGGAGAGAATGTCCGTAATAGGAATGATGACATAGAGTCAAATGGAAGGAGATTCCAAGAGACACCATCTGATGTTGCAGCTACTATGAGGAGCTTAATTAAAGCCCAAGAAGAGCAGCATCAGCTGAATGCTGCAATGTTGCAGAGTTTGACAGACTTGCATAAGAAGATAGATTCTGGACGAGATACAGCAAATCCAGAAGGCAGTAAGAGCAGTACTAGGAGAAGGAGAAGGACTTCTAGTGGATCATCTGATTCAGAAGAATCCAGCGGGGATTCGAGCTTTTGTTCTCATAAAAGAAAAAGAAAGGAACACCACAGGGATCGCTCTCGAAATGAATTCAAGAAAGCTAAACCTCCTACGTTTGATGGTGAGATAAAGAATGGACAAGAGGCTGAAGCTTGGATTCTTGGTATTAAGAAGTACTTTCAAGTGCATGACTATTCGGGAAACATGAAGGCAAGAGTTTCCATATTCAATCTGAATGGAAGAGCATCCATTTGGTGGGAACACTTTAAGCAAGTGAAGAGGATCAGTGAAAGGAGACTGAAGTGGAAACAGTTCAAGAAGTATTTTAAGCAGAAATACCTCTCTGACAGGTATTATGATGACAAGATCAAGGAGTTCCATGAGATAAGATTGGGACAGCAGACCATGGAGGAGTATGCTAACAAGTTTTTGGAGCTGTTGAGGTATGTTCGGTACATCCGAGATGAAAAGGTGAAGGTTCAGCATTTTCTGAGTGGATTACCTCAGTCTTACAAAGATAGAATTGAGTTTTATGAACCTAGAACTCTTGAAGAAGCAATAAGGAAAGCTAAGTATTGCTATGAGCAAAGCAAAGGTAAGCCAGATTACCATAAGGCATGGAAGGACAAGAAGAACGAGAAGTTTGACCAGAGAAAGAAAGGTTTCAAACCTTCTAACTTCAGGAATCAGCAGAAGCAGCCATCTCAAGCTGCGAGTAAGCCAGTTGGAGTGACCGGAGAGAAGCCTAAAGATCCACAACAGAATAGAGGGCCACTTCAATGTTGGAAATGTGGAGGACCCCACATGCGCAGAAATTGCCCACTCGAGAATGAGAGTACCAGACCAGCTTATAATGTTCAAGGAGCAGAAACAGTGGGTCAAGTAGCAAGGGCAATTCCTAGGATCTATGCAGCACTGGAGGACCGCCAGGCAGATCACCAGTCAGCTGTGGTTGAAGTAGCAGGTAAGATTGTTGAGCAATTTGTTTCTATTTTGATTGACCTGGGTTATACTCACAGTTACATTACTCCTATAGTAGTGGATATGTGTGATTTTAAGAAAGTAAAGCATAGGAAGTCTTGGTTAGTTCAGTTAGCCACTGGAACTAAGAGAAAGGTCAGTGAAGTGGTAGAGAAGTGTCCATTGGTCATGAATGGATTGGTCACTTGTGTAGATATAAACGTTCTACCGCTTGGTTCCTATGATGTTCTCATTGGGATGGATTGGTTAGAAGCTCACAGAGTGAAGCTTGATTGTTACAATAAGACTTTCGAATGCATGAATGAAGAAGGGAACCTAGTAGTTGTGAAAGGTATTCCAAAGGTGATTTCAGTGAGGCAGGTTTCAGCTATGCAGTTGAAGAAGTTCTGTAGGAAGGGTTGCCAGTTGTATGCAGCTTAGATTTTGGAGGAAAAGAGGGATGAAACTCCTAGGTTGGGGGACTATCAGGTGTTACAGGAATTTAGGGATGTGTTTCCTGATGAGATTCCAGGGCTTCCTCCAGAGAGGGACATTGATTTCACTATTGAACTTGTGCCAGGAGCAGCACCAGTGTCCAAGGCACCCTACAGGATGAGTACACCGGAGATGCTAGAATTGAAGATGCAACTGCAAGAGTTGTTGGACAAGAAGTATATCCGACCGAGTGTGTCTCCTTGGGGAGCACCGGTTCTGTTTGTAAAGAAGAAAGATGGTACACTCAGGTTATGTGTTGATTATAGACAGTTGAACAAGGTTACTGTGAAGAATAAATATCCTTTGCCTAGGATTGATGACCTCTTTGACCAAATGAGAGGAGCAAAGGTATTTTCCAAGATTGACTTGAGGTCTGGTTACCATCAGGTAAGATTCAAGGATGAAGACATTCATAAGACAGCCTTTAGGACAAGTTATGGGCACTATGAGTTTGTAGTGGTACCATTTGGTCTCACAAATGCGCCAGCTACATTTATGTGCCTTATGAATAGTGTCTTCAGCAGGTATTTGGATAAGTTTGTTCTTGTTTTCCTTGATGACATTCTTGTTTATTCCAAGAATGAGGAAGAGCATGAAGAGCATTTGAGATTGACATTGCAAGTGCTAAGGGAACATCAGTTGTATGCAAAACTAAGCAAGTGTGACTTCTATAGAGATAGAATTCAGTATTTGGGTCACATTATCTCAGAAGAGGGTATATCTGTGGACCCTAAAAAGATTG